>ML790016.1:231181-251335 GCA_009831015.1 Picea engelmannii | reverse complement strand
GGGGGGGGGAATCCCCCTCTTACGACAACGTCTCCGCCAATGATCCAGAGAACTCGCGGGCGTGCATACCATCCTTTGAGCCACCATTGCACTTACGAGACCAATATCTGCTGGAAGAGATGGATATAAGCAAAGTATCGAACATGGATGTTGAGTCCTTGCATCCAAAAGCAACTCAGGTCTGGACACCTGGAAAATGTATCCCCTAAGCCCCGATTACGCCCAGGTACATCATGAAAACCACCAGGATAGGGGAGCATACACAGTTCATGAGATACCATGCCCTCATAGGAAAATTCCTAGGTCTCTGGCCCTCAGAAAATGACCTAACTCATTGGATCAAGACATGGTGGAACCCTAAGGGAGACTACGAGCTCTAGCTGAGCTCCAAAGGTTTTGTTCACAGTAATATTCTACAACCTAGAAGACAAGGACAATATCTTTGAAGGGGGGGCATATTTCTACAATTCGACTGGCCTCTACCTCCGCTTCTACACAGACCACTTTTGCCTAGAAAAGGAAAACTTTGCATATGCACTGGTATGGATTTGCCTCTATTCCCTACCTCAAGAGTTCTGGTTAGAGGAAATTTTACTGGGCATAGGCAACACCCTGGGTAAATATGGAAAATCTTCTGAAGCTACCAAACATAAAAAATACACCTCTTACGCAAGGATATGTGTCTATATGAACATCTCCAAAGCTCTTCCAGGCACGGTTACCGTAGAATACCAAGATGAGGAATGGGCCCAAACCATAGACTATGAACACATTCCTTTCAGATGTCAAAAATGCCATGAACATGGATACCTTTTCAGAGACCGCCCTCTCAATACCCCCCCAAAGAGGGAAACTAAAGAGAAATCAAAGGAAGGATTTACCCAGGTGAAAAATCGAAGGAGACAAGCGCAGAAAAATCCCACTACCAACAATGGAAAAAAAACCCAAATAATAATTCATTTGAAGCCCTCAACCACCTCCTAGAGGCAGAAGAAGTGGAAAACCCCCACAAGACCGTGGGGATAGATCCCAACAAGCACAAGGAATACTAGCTGTCACAAGAGTATCAAACCCTAGCTAAACAAGTAGATCCACAGACTCACCTAGTCTCAGGGAAGGAACCAGAAAGAGAGGAAGACATAGTCATGGAAATGGATGAGCAAGACCTAGTAGAAATCGACCTAGACAATTTAGAAGAAGCACTCAACAAGAAGGATCTTCAAACCTTACCAGAGGACCAAATCAGGAAATTTCACAAAGTATTTATGGACTCATCAGTAGGGGCTACATCAAGGTTGGGAATAAGCACATACCCAAACCAAGATCCAAGAAAACACCCAAAGAAAACAAGTGACGAGGCAGAAAATCGGCTCATCAGCTAATAAAGGAAGCGAGAAACTATATGATCAACTCGGGACAAATCCACAATCTCTTAGAGAGATCCTTTTCCCACTCACCTAACTATTAACTATGAAGATCCTCACAAAGAATATCAGAGGCCTAAATGGAAGATCCAAACAAAGGATTCTCCGAAACTGCATCAAAATGGAAGCCCTTGATATATTCCTCATACAAGAGACAAAATGTCCAGGAAAAACTGCAGAAGATATCATCAAAAGATGTTGGCGTAATTTTGAATCTTATCAAACAAACTCAAAAGGGGCCTCAGGGGGTCTTGACATCCTATGGAATCCTGCAACAATCATCCTTGATCAAGGCTTCTCCGCTCCATGCACCATCACAACGTACTACAGAGCCATTAGCTCGAACCAAGAACTCATAGAGAACCTCAGCCTGGTAGACATTGAGAATAGAAATGACACCTACACCCGGACCAACAAAGATCAGGTCACAAACAAATAGCATGCAAGCTTGATCGCTTCCTCATCTAAGAAAATCTCCTCTTGGAAGGCCCCATAGTAGATTCCAACATCCTCCCGAAGGTAGGTTTTGATCACTGGCAGGTTCAGCTTTGGCTTGACACTATTGCCACCCCCAAGCTAAAACCTTTCAGATTTGAAATTTTTTGGCTCTCCCATCTAAATTTATAGGAGTTAGCACATCACTAGTGGAGCACTGTGGAAATACAGATGGGTAAAAAAATGTATTGCTTCCAGCAAAAACTCAAATATTTTAAACAACAGGTGCGCAAATGGAACAAAGAAGTCTTTGGGAACATTTTCTAGGAGAGGAAAATACTAGAAAAAAAACTAGAGAACCTTCAGGGACAATTCATTCAAGAAGGATGCACAATCACTCAACAACAAAAGGAGAGTGAACTCAAAAGGAAACTAGAAGAAAGACACAAGCAGGAAGAAATCCTATGGAGACATAAATCTCGGGTTCAATGGATCAACGAAGGAGAGAAGAACACCAAATTATTCCATTGTTCTATGATCCATAGACGCCTTATCAATCACATCACGGATATGGATGACTGGCAAGGCAACACCCTGCTAAATCACCAGGATATAATGCATGAGCTGACAGACTTCTACAAGGATCTCCTCTCAGAACCCAAGGTGGACCACACCTCAACAATAGAGAGGGTGACCCAAAATATCCCAACTATAATCACCCAGGAACATAATGAGGTTCTCATGACACCAATAATGCAAGCAAAAGTGGACCAGGCTATTCACGAGTCACTCACATGCAAGGCTCTAGGTCCAGATGGTTTCACAACAGACTTCTTCCACTCATGTTGGCTAATGTTAAGGGAGGAAGTGTGGCAGCTAGTAGAAGAATCACTCAGCTTAGGCAAAGTTATTCTAGCACTAAATGCCACTTTCCTCACCCTGATACCCAAATAAGAAAGAGTCACAAATCTGAGGAACTTTAGACCCATATCTCTTTGCAACGTTATCTACAAAATCATTTCCAAGGTCATCGCTCTAAGACTCAAGCCAATTCTACCCTTCATCATCTCCAAGGAACAATCAGGATATGTCGAAGGAAGGAAAATCATGGATAGTTTCATTCTTTTCCATGAAATCATTCACTCGCTCAAAATCACTCGCACTCCAGGTATGCTTCTAAAACTTGACCTTCAAAAGATTTTGACAAATTAATTTGGCAATACATGAAAGCACTCCTATTGGCTTTCGGTTTCAACAAGGATTGGGTCTCCTGGATAATGAACCTCATTTCCTCAACTTTTTTCTCAATCCTCGTCAATGGTGTCCCCTCTCAACCCTTCTCCCCCTCAAGAGGAATAAGGCAAGGCAACCCTCTCTCCCCTTTTGTTTTTTTCATAATGGCTGAAGGTCTAGGATGCTATATCAAGGCCTCAATTCAAAATTGATCCCTCCAAGGCCTCCCTCTTCACGAATTACAACCAATAGCTTCCCATAGACACTTTGTCGATGACACACTACTAATGAACACCCCCACTGCGCAAGAAGCAATAAAACTAAGCTCCATCCTCTCTGATTTCAGTGAAGCCTCTGGCACCACCTTCAATATGACCAAATCAAATTTTTCTTTTTCAATACTCCTGTAGCAATCCAACATCACCATTATAAAATTCTGTATACCCATGTCTGCACTCTGCCCTATTGCTACCCGGGACTCCCTCTTTCTGACTCAGCATCCTGAAACATCTCATGGGTCTCTCTCCTACTCTCCATCACCAATCGTCTCAGCAACTGGACCTTTCGCTCCCTCAACCTTCCAACCATAATCGTTCTCTTAAAGTCAGTCCTCCAAGCCATCCCAACTTACCTCTTCTCGGCCCTAGCTACACCCGAATCAGTCATAAAGAAAATAAGGAATTTGCAAAGAAAATTTCTATGGCATGGACACAACCCGAACAAAAAATGAGCCCTAGTCAGCTGGGACAAAGTCTGCAAGCCCAAATCTTCAGGTGGTCTGGGCCTCCGAGACCCTGGAAAATTAAATAGTACCATGGGAGCAAGAATTTGGTGGAGATGGCTCAAAAATCCAGCAGAGATCTGGGAAAAACTATGGAAATGAAAATATGCCCCAAATACGCACCAAATTCAACATATAAGAATGTAGGAAAAAATTTAGGGCTCCAACATCTGGAATGCAGCGTGGAAAAATTGACCACTCATACAGGAACATGCTTTCTAGGAAGTTCGTAATGGACAAAGTGCCCTATTCTGGACGGATTCCTGGCAGAAAATGCCACCCCTACGATTGGAAGAAAATCTACAATCCTATGAAAATCACATTCAAGATCTTGCCACTCTCAAAGTGGCAGATCTATGGACAGAAACCCCCAACAACTCTCCCTGGCGAAGATGGAAAATCACTCATCAGGAACTCCAAGTGGCAATGAACTGTGACCTGCAACACTAGAAACAAGCTACAACCCAAAGGTGAATCCGGAAAAGCACAGACCAAGACATTCTCAAATGGGGATACACACCTCATGGAAGATTCACTCTCAAGGAGGGATACACTCTTCAAGAGAATTTACATAACCTTCAGAAAGATAGCATCTGAACAACAATATGGAAATCAAAAATCTAGCCCAAAATCTCTACTTTCCTCTGGCTTCTACTCTAGAACAAGATCTTAACCTGGGACAATCTCCAAAGACGAGGTTTCATTGGCCCCTCGATCTGCCATCTCTACCATATCCAAGAAGAAACCATGGAGCACCTCCTAAACAACTATCTACTCAGTGAGAACATCTGGAACTAGGCCACTCAATTCATGAGAAGAACCAAACGAGTTAAAAACAACATCATCAACACCATCAGGGATTGGGGCTCAGGCTCCTTCAAAAGTGCTATCCTGAACAAAGCCTGGAAACTCTTACCAGGATTCATAGTTTGGCAACTATGGAAAGAGAGGAACATGAGAATCTTTCATTCCTAGCCATCTCCTCCCACCCTCCTCTGGAATACAATCCTCCTTCTTCTCCAGGAAACTCTTCAGATACAATTATGGACCAAGGAAGACTTCCCCACTGACTCTGGTGAGCTCTCGGTCCTCAATTCTTGGGGCTTCTCGTTTTCACACTCCACCCCTCCTCAGCAACCCCCTCTTATTTCTAAAGCCCTTAGTCCCTCCAAGTGGCTCCCCCCCCACCAGGATTCTATAAGGTCAACTTTGATGGCCCATCAAAAGGAAATCCAGGAAACTCAGGCTATGGAGCGGTGATAAGAAACAACTTGGGAAAAATTCAAAGCCTCACTGCAAAAAATCTCGGATGCAACACCAACAATTCAACAGAAATTTGGGGTCTCATCAAATGAGTGCAAATGGATCTAGATCAAAACCTCAACTGTCTGATCATTGAAAGAGACTCCAAAATCATAATAGACTTGGCAACAAAAATCCTGAATGGGAGAGATCCAGGGAAAATCACTCCGAGCTGGTGCCTCCTCGGCCCTCTTCACAGCTTCCAGGCTCTTCTCAAACCTTATCTAACTCTAACCCCTTCACACATTCGTTGAAGTGCAAACAAATTTTCGTACAAACTGGCCAATGCAGGGGTTGAATCGATGCAACGGGTCATTCTCCATGATTCCAGGTAGTCCCAAAGCTCACCCCTCTGGTGCCAATGTAAGGAGCTTTCCTAGTTGGATGGCCCCAATCTGGATGGGGGGCCACCTTTGTATACTTAGAACTTCTTCCAAGTTAGAAATGATCAGAAGCTCAGGAGAGAGAGCAACTGTAAGCAACAACACAGAAGATCATCAATCGATAGATGATTTCGGGACCTCAGCAATCGAGAGTCATGAGCACGAAGGATGTTTCTTCCCAAGTCATGAAGTTGTGATAAGCGGGAGTGGATTTGGACCGTTGGTGCTAAAGGAGATTTGGACTGTCGATCTGACATGAGAAAATTTTGGTAACTCGACTATCGGGAGTCTGAAGCAAGAAGGCAATTATTCTCCAAAGCCATGAAATCGCGAAAAGCGAGAACATATCTGGACTGTTGGTGCTCGAGGAGATTTGGACCGTCGATCTGGTCCCATTGATCTAACGTGAGAAAATTTTGGGAACTCGGCTATCGGGAGTCTGAAGCATAAATGCAACTATTTTCCAAAGACGCAAAATCGCGAAAAGCGAGAACAGATCCAGACCGTTGGTACTATAAGAGATCTGGACCATTGATCTAGTCCCATTGATCGGACATGAGGAAATTTTGGAAACTCAGCTATTGGGAGTCTGAAGCAAGGAGGGAGTTGGTTTCCCAAGTCACGAGGTCGCAAAATCGTGAAATGCGAGAGAAGATTTGGAACGTTAATCCTGAGGAAATCTGGACCGTCGATATGGCCCCGAAGGGCTCGCTGATGGCATTTTTGTGTACGCAGATAGGTTGTAGGTATTTTTTGTAAGCTCTCAGATGGAATTAATTTAAGGATCCACTTTTTATTCACAAAAAAAAAATGATTCCAAAATTATTTAATTATCAAGAATATCATGGAAAAAATTAATTAGAAGCTAAGATTTAGTTTATATTAATAGGTTTTCTTTCGAAAAAGTTTAGTTTCAGATGATTTTAGATTTGGGTATTATTTTCATTTTTAATTGATTTTGTTAATACAAATGCAAAGTTTATGGAAGACTGTTACCAATTGGAGTCTCAAGATTTCTGAATTAGAGTTCCAGGAATAAAAAGGAGGATTTTGCTCCCAAAAAATTAGAAAAGAATATCTTCATTCAACTGTCAAGAAACAAACTTATGTTTTTAGAAAACAACTATGTGATTATAAAAAGGGCTTTGTATGAGGGGAAAAGGAGGGGGCAGTATAGGAAGATTTCTTAGCAACAAGGTTGCATTTTCTGTTGTAAATCTTGTGTGATTGTTGTAAATTTTCTTAGACAGTTAGAATAAATTCATTGGATTCATTTCTCATTTCACAAAAGCCGTTTTTTTCTTTCCTTTTTTATGTTTTAAGCTTCTCGTTATGTCATCTATGTTCATTTCTCTTTTTCAATAAGATAGCTATTAGGGTTAAAAGTGTATCGATTTGGTTCAACCTCCACTATTATAAACTTAAAGGAATCTTTAAGATCTCATATTTCCATATATATGTTGTGAGCTTTGATTGGACCTGAGTTTTTTTTGTTAAACCTTATGAGTGAGAGAGGAGTTATTCCTTTCTTTTCATATTAAAATAATCATAACCCTGGTACATTGTATTACATGCTCTTACCTTTGATTTGTTGGATTCATCATTTTTTTCTTTTAAGTAAAAGGGAGGATCTTGTTTGTATTAGATTTGCAGAGTTACAGAGTCTTTTTGAAATGCCAGTTGTCTCGCCTGAAAAAGGAAACCGAGACAACTGGAAATTCTATGCCACTTGTGTTCAAACAAACAAAAATTATCAGAGTGTCGTCCTGCCCGAGGGAAACCAGGGCTCATAACCATTAGATTCAGTCTATTCTCTAACATCCTACTTGCAACATTACTATAATCTAACTGAGCTAAAGATTTGTTCTGAAACAAAAGGAGACTACTAACTATGGACATCACAAGACCTTTTAACCAATCGTCTTTTCCTCTTCCTCGTTCTTTCGCCATCCTGCAGGAATTGCATAAGCCTGCGTGCATGTAGGGCACTGTCTTCTCGGGGGAATCCTGGAGTGTGCAAGGTACAACATATCAAGTCGTTGGTTGATTTGAATGGTCCGGAAGATCTGATCGTCCACCATGCTTCGCGTTTTGAAGATTAGTTATAGGTACCCCAGGTTGTTGAAAGGAGGTTGGTCCTGCCATTTTCCTTGAACAAAGGCAATGGGAAATGACCACTGTGCATAGTTTTCTCCCTCGCCTTCATTTGCATTGCCGACTTGGTGTTCCTGCCACTTGTCCGACTGCGTCGTTTCCTTAGGAGTTGCACCACTGGGTGGGTCGGCCTTTGCCTTTGCATTTCACGGTACCTCTTCCTCAACATAGCAGGTGGTGAATTCCTCTCGTGGGTGGTTTTCTCTGTGGCCATGCGAGATTCATGTAGCCGGAGTCTTGGCTTCATTGCCAAAATCGGTATGGGGATTCCAGTTGTCTGGGACTATAAAAAGGGAGTGCTCTGGATAATTCTGCATGGCCTCGTCTGGAGTAATCTCCTCCACGTACACCATAGGAGGCGTTCGAGGTCTCCCGGGCTTCTTGGTTCTCCGAGTGGACGCCAGAGCCATCGCCTTTTCGATTTTCTTCTGCCTTTGCTTGCTTGATTTGAAGGTATACCAAGTTGCGCCTCTGCGAGGCCTTCCTTGTTCCCTAGGCATGTTGAGGAACCTGGGTATGTCTGAAATTCCCAGTGGGAGGCTAACCCTGCTCCAGGTCTCCGATGGCTCTGCGTTCGGCTCTCCATCGAGGTGGTTGATAAGAATGAGAATGACGATGATTTCCTTGGCCATTAAGGCTGAGCTCCTAGTGCGCTAGTGAGCCGTTCTGTTCACTCGCTCGAGGGGCCTCGTCCGTTGGTAATGTCTGCACGGGTTCGATCCCATTTTAATGGTGAAGGGATGGTGGCCGGTGGCACCCCATCCGGGGTTTTGTTGGATTCATCATTGACAATGCCCAAGAAATTAATTATTTTTCATTTCAATATTGTAGAGATTGTTTTTTCCCTCTGCAAAATATGAAATTTCAGTGTTTTTATTTCTTTCATCTACCTTTAACGAGCCAAGTTTTTGTGCTCTTATAAATGAGACTCCATGCCCAATGGATTTAGGCTTCTGATCTGAGAGGATTGTGAGGTTTATTTCAATTGATTTTCCTTTATCTTCAATCATGTTTATCCTTTATTCTATTATCTTAAATATGGCCACTGTGATTTTATATTCAAGTGTTTCTTAGTGAGAGTGAGTAGCAAATATTTCGAAATCATAAGAGAGAGCCCTCTCTGGATGGAAGGGCCAGCTTCCAGTCCATATTTTGGTTAAAATTATACTAGGAAATTCTCTTTTACAGGCAAAATAAATATCTAGTAACAATAGGAGTAATGGTCTTGATGAGAGGAGCTTGAATTAGAACCCTGTGCAAGATGTTGGCGAGTGTCGACTCAACTAGATGCAATGATACATTTGTTCCTGAGACCGACTCAAATACTCCTCATCTAGTCTACTAGACCATGTTATGGAATCAAAGGATGGGACATATTGGGGAAAAAGGTCTTTGAGCTATGCACAACAAAGGTATGGTCAAAATTTTACCTGATTGTTCTTTGGAACTCAATTTCAATGAACATTTCATCTATGTCAAATAGAATTGTGTGAATTTTCCATCTGAAGCTACAAGGGAAAAAAATATTTTGGAATTGATACATAGTGATGTGTTTGGGCTTGTATTTATTCCATCACTAGGAGTACCTCTATACTATGTCTCCTTCATAGATAATTTCTCTCGAAAGACATGGTTATATTTGTTGAGAAATAAATATGAGGTTTTTGGTAAGTTAAAGGAGTTAAAATCTCTTGTGGAAAACCAGACAGATAAGAAGATCAAGGTGTCGAGAACTAACAACATAGTTCAATTATGTGGTAAGGAGTTTGAGCGGTTTTGCAAGAAATGTGGTATAGCATGCCAAAATACCACTTCATATACCCCTCAGCAGAATGGATTTGCTAAAAAAATAAACCAAATGTTGATGGAAAATAAAAGGAGCATGTTTAGTGGTGCTAGGATAGCATAATAATTCTTGGTAGAGGCAGTCAACATCACACATTATCTGGTAAATATATATCCTTCATTTGTGTTATTCGACATGACTCCACATGAGGTATGGTTTGGTAAGAATCCCTCTCTTTCACATCTTAGAGTTTTTAGTTGTGATGCATTTGTGCATGTTCCCAAGGAAAAGAGGAAAAAGTTGGAAAATAAGGCATTCAAGTGTATTTTCATTGGTTACAAGGATGGAATGAAAGGATATAAGTTGTGGGGTATGGTGATGAGGAAAAAAAATTATAGCCCAGATGTGATCTTTAAGGAAGTTGGAAGTACTTCCTGGAATGAAGAGGCTCCAGTGGATAAAGAATGAGAGAAAATGGTATCTGAGTTGAGGAAAGAGGAACATGATTCAGACAAGTTGATTGAATTAGTTAAAGAGGTGGAACTACATACTCCAATTGTAAGGAGGTCTGGAAAATTAAGGAAATAAGAGGAAATGTATAGTCCACCTTATTTGTTTTCTTCATTTGTGTTATGTTCCATTGATGATGAGCCCAGGTTAGTCAAGGAGGCAGTCGAGTCAATAGAGGGTATTGTTGGAACACTACTATGTCATGTGCAGGTTAAAGTAATTACAACAAATCAAATATAGGTGACCTACACATTGCTATCATTATGTGAATTGAAAGACACTTTAAAGGAGATTCTTCCTATTATTGACTTTCTTTGGATGGTAAGGACTTTGTGAAACATTGTTCATAACTCAATCCAACAGATCCTCCTATAGATGAAAAACTTCTAAACATCCTTTGGTTAAAAAATGTTGCACCTTATGTAAATGTTGCAACACAATTGATGAGGTATGGATCCAAAAATTGGTTTACTTGATTGAATGTGGTAGGAAATCTTATTGATACATTTGAAAGCATTAAATTTGTATCTTTCACGATATGTATTATTGAAGGATTTAACACTCAAACACCGAAGACTTAGAAGAAACGTTAACGCAGTCATCACACACCTTCAAGATTGGAGTGTCTCCATACTATCCAGGATTTGATCGATAAACGAGGCTACCTAGATTGATATTTTCACCTCTTGATTGACATATGTCATTGATTTCAGATTATGAGTTTTAAATGTTGCTCTTGAAAGCTCATCGAATAAATCCAAAATATAAGGATGGTCACTCATTTCCACCAAGCATTTGGTATTGTACAATTATGAAAATAAAAGGGGTTGTTGTTGTAGCTACAAACAAATTATATAAGGTAGCAAAATTTTATGGCCTAGAGAAAAAGTATTTTTCTGCAGTATATTGAAATAAAGATAATAGAAAGAAATATATATGTGGATAAGCAAATACCAATGGGATTTCTCAAAGACCATTCTTTTATTTTATTTAATGAAGAAAATATCCATGTGGTTTAGCTCGTTCACTTTAGCTAGTTCGTTCTAAAACTTCCCTAACTACCACAACCACCCAACATATATTATTAAACAAGCAAAGAGTGGCCTACAAAAGGAGGAATTGTTTTTCATAGAGAGGTATGCTTGGAGCACAGTGAGGTTTTCTTCTTTAATTTTTCATTCATCCTCCATTCTTTTCTGCAAGGATTTGATGAATTTGTTGGAAGTAGGGAATGTCTTGCAAAGTGGTAGAAGGAGGTAAAGAAGGGTTGAGTTTGGGTTGTTTGATTGAGGTAATATGTTTATTTTCTTAAGTCTGTTGTATTTTAAGTCTGATTTTTCAATACTGATCAATTTTCTCTTATACAAATAGTTGCCTTGAGTTTCACTGGCATTGCTCTGTTAAAAATATGACTTGATTTTCTTCTTTGTCTTTCTTTTGTGCTTGGTTGTTCACTGTATGATGTATACCATCTTGGATAGTTAAAGACTATAAATCTGTTCCAAGTCTATGCAGAGGCTTGAAAGCTTAAAAAAATCCAAAGAAATGTATGGAGGTTTCATTTAAAAATAAAGATTAAACTCTTTTGGCTTTGAAAATACTTTTTTTTTTTTTGTTGTTGTTGTTGTTCTAAGTTTCACTTTCTTCATTTTATTTCAACGTAATCTTTAAAAATACAAAAATACAAATCACATGAATTCATTCATTTTGGTAATTTTATGTACATAATCTTTCATTAGTTTTATTTTTTATCAGTTATTTTTCTTTTAACTAACTGCAACATTAAATGAAAACACAAAACGATCAAAACAATATTAACATGTTCTTTTCTTTAAACATTTCAATGCACTTTCTTTTTATTTACTTTCTAATTTAACTTTTTAAACTTTTAAAAGAAAAACAAAATAGAAATTCATTTTGTAAAAGTTTACTAATGGTAAGTTTCTTTGAAGTATTCCATTGTATCACTAATTCATATTAACTTTAGTTTAATCTATACCACTCACTTAAAAAGGAAAAATCATAAAAAAAAAAAATAATAAATGCAAGATCATGCAATAAAGACTTCAATTCTTGTAACTTAGGGTTATGTTAGTTCAACTTTTTTTTCAAGCTTTGTACTTTATTTAATTTGCATTTCACTCATATAGAAATACAAAGTATTAAAATATAATATTCATGCTTAAAATTCTATGTTGTTAGAGTCTAATTTGCTTTATGTCTAGGATATAGAATAGTGTGACCATTCCCGACTCTTCTTGGTTTAGTCGACCAAGAGGTTCAAAATGTTGGTGTTGAGAACTTCCTAGTTCTTTTTCGTCAACATATTTTTGGTGACCATACTAGGGAGGACCGTTCAATGGATTTTCTCTAGTTTTTTATTTAATATTCATCTTTCCTTTAAGCAAAAATGCATTTTCTCACCTTACCTCATCATACATAAACATGATCTTGATTTGATTACCAGTTTGTCCATGGTTGGGTGTCCTCTTTTCGAAGGTTACCCATGGGAGTCTTCTCGCGATCATGTCAACAAGTTCATTCAATTATATCAATCTGTTGGGGTACAAGATGTTTATACTGCTTCTGATATTTTCCCTCTTACTCTTCATGGACAAACATGAGATTGGTATAGGCTCATTTGGTGGGAAAGACGATTTTTACAAAAGTCATTTATGACTTTCCTTCTCCACCTACTCCTCCTCAATGTGATTTTTGTGGTGGTCGTCATGTGCAATCAACTTGTATATTTTTTATAGAATCCAAGAAAGATTACCATGGAAACCCTTACCTCCTCTTGAATGGTCAAGAAGATAATTTTGCATCTCATGGTATTTTATCAAGAAATGTAGGGGTTTGTAATGAGTCTAACTTATATGAATCTACTCATGTTATCCTTGATCATGAAACCTTATTAGATTCTTTTCCATTTGATGATACACTTTCCAAAATTCATTATGAGCAAGATCATATTTTATCTGATGAAACACTCCTGAGGATGAATTCCATGAAGAAAACAATCTTGAATTACATGGATTTTCTCCTAATATCCCTCTTCCTGATGATCATTCCAAAGAAAGTGAGAAAGAGGATTCAGAGGATGATGTATCTTCATGTGATTTCTATTTTGATGACATGGTATATGATGTTTTTGCTAATGCATGTCATCCCATAAACATTATTTTTCCAAACAATTGTGTCAGTAAAGAAATCCAAGTCGAACATATATGCTTTGATTATGAACATAATCTACAAACCCCAACTCTTCATTTTGATGATGATTTGACTAATCAATCCATTTCTCATGTTCAAAATACCACCTTTATTGGAACTATTAGTCAAATCCAACCTCAAGATAGTGGTTTATCTCAAAATTTCCATTCATATACATACAATGAAGAACCTAACTATGCAAAGAAAGATAATGTTGACCTCTATAGTCCCCTTTATGATAAAGTATGTTATGATGATGTAATTAGTCATTGGTTAAATCAAATTGATGAAGACTCTTTTGATTTTATTGATACACAAGATGAGTTTTCTTTTGAAGATTATCATGAAGTTAATAAAGATAGTCAACCATCTCGACATTGATACCCCTCTTGATATGTGCACATTTTCCTTCAATGACGATGGCGAGTTCAAGGGTATTCCTATGTTTTTGAATCCTTTATATGAATCTTCTTTACATTATGATGACCCTATTTCTGATAAGAAGATTCTAAAATACGACATTAATACGTTTGATGAGTCCATAAAACCTATCTTTTATATTCAAATCATGAACCCTAAACCTGGTGTCTGTTATCCTATTGATACTTTCAATGCAAGATCCAAAACTCATCTTGTTGGTTGGCGCATTTTGGAGGATGGTGATCATTTATTTTGGATCTCGGTAGGTCTTTTCCCCCCACCATATGCATATGTTGGTTGACATGTTGGTAAGATTTCCTTGTGCAAAGTCTTCCAAGTCGTGAAGTCTGCATGTAAAATAGATGATGCATACCTCTATGACAAGTGTCATCCCACTTGAGTCCAAGTTGTTGCATCCCTTTTCCATGTATATAAATAAATGTAAATAAATAAGACAATTTTTTTTTATGAAAAGGATAGATTAGGTTTTGGTTTGTTTCACTTTAATTTACTTTTGTTTCTCGCTTTTTCATTTTCTTTCAGTTTTAAGCTTTCTTTTACTTTTCGCTTTATGAATTTATGGTCGGACTTGATGGAGAAATAATTAGTGATTTTAAATGTTATATGTATATTTGAATAACTGATTGACCAATTTATTTTGATGGACAATATGCTTGCAGGTGAACTAATTTACCTTATCTATGTGTCGAAATTCCTCGCTTTGTTAACCATATGCTCAATAAGCGAGAAGTTGTTTCTTAGAAAAATCAATCAATCCATCCCATCTTATTTTCTTTCCCTTTCTCCATCCCCACCATCTTAAGATAGCTCTTGCATACACGTCATGGATGTTAAATGTTACACTTGGGTTTTTACCTCAACACACTTCCACGCCAGTTTACTCAACTTTCTAATAATTTTGTCAAAGATCAAAAGAGTTTTTGTTTACTTTCTATTATACACAAAACCAAACCCCCTCATACATCCCACTTTCCATAAGTTTCTCCACGAAGTCCCATTACATGTATCACTTAAATTTCCATTTTTATTCCCCGTGTTGTATAATTTTGCATACCCAAGTGTATTGGTGTGTTTCTCTTCTAGGTGTGTGCACAAAGTTGGTGAATGAAAAAATGGAAAGGGGTTCAGCAGGAATGCACATGTGTTCCTAACCCTATAGGTTTGGAAGTTCCTGAACCTCCACTCAGCTTTCCATGTAGGTTTAGTGGCAAGAACACGAGCGTGTTCCTCTGCTAAACATTTTTTAAAGGGCCGCGAGCATGATTTGTGCTCATTTGCACAAATTGTGCTCATGTTTTTACCCTCATTGAGCAAATAGAGAGGAGTATCAAGGTGAAGATATTTCCACCGTGTCTCAGTAAATCTAGGTATGTTTGATTTCTCTTATTTTTCTCCCAATTTAGTCTTTTGCTCCCAAGAATCTAAATTAAAGAAATTTTCTATTTTCTATTTTAATTAAAAAACCAACTTAATTTACATGCCATGGCTTATTAAATTGCATCATATATAATAAAATGGAACCCAGAGAAAATGTAAACTACTCAGAATAAAACCAAGGAGAGAAAAACCCCAACCCACCACAACCACCCAATGTAAACACTCAAATTGATGAGGGGTTCATTATATTAAGAACCCTTCAGGAACAATTTAGGGACACTAGAGATCCTAGTAGAGTCTCCTTGGCCACTTCTTTGGACATCATTGTGAATTCCATCACAAGTGCCCAAGGGAAATTGACCTCTATTTCTGATTATAGGGAAATAATGTATGAGTACTATAGCACTGGTTTGGACATAAACCAAGTCAAAGACTTGGGCATTTCAAAACTACACATATTGACTATTTTTAGGGATCCTGGAAATGGACAAGAACTACCAGTGACCAAGAAATGCATCTCCATTGAATGGTGCATCCATCCCCATATTATTCAAAATTAGATGGATAGATGGTATATGGTATTTGATAAACCTCCCTGCAATAACAAGGAGGTGCCCTTATATTTTCTGAGAAAATTATGGGTTGAGTTTATTTTGGGTAAGCATGTCAACTAATTTGACATGGGTGACTTTTAGGGGTTGTTGAGTGTCCGCACACAAATGAGAGAATGTCGTGTGCAATCCCATGTTAGGTCCTTGCCCCCCAAGGAGAATGCATGACCCCCCTATCCAACATCCTCCTATTGCAGAGAGCTTGCAACATGTACAACTAGCCATTTAATCATTGACTCATAGCCTAGTGCAACACAATATCTTTTTTGCACTATCTCAGCGTGAGGTGCCTGCCAGTGACATTGATAGAGGGGTTGGAGCTTCAACATGCACAACATAGTATAGTGAGGAGAAGGAACATGGACATAACAATTGTCCATGTGAACCTAACATATTATTGAGTTGCGGGAAGACATGCTATGGGACTATAGATCCCAGTGGAAAGCATAGCTTCATGGATGAGGTTAGTATCTTAACCCTCTCTATGTTCTTCATCGTTATATATTTCTTTTGTCTTCTGTGTATTTATATCAACATTTTATTGTATGTTGTTTTGCAATTGTTACGTCCGAGTAGTAGACCCTCTATGCCCATGGATGCATCAATGCCTAGCCCAACCATTGATGCAGTAGTAGAGGCAACCTGCTCATTGGATGCACCCCACACACATGTATGTGTCACATTTAATAAATTCATCATGTCATTTCTTTATTTTATGACATCCTCAAATTTTTAATGTTCTTGTGTTTCTACATGATTTGGGACTAGGCGATACCGGGGAATGTCCATCTGGGAGGACAAGTCACCTGCATCATAAGTATCATGTGTAGAGTTAAATATCATATAATTCTCATTTTTTTTCCACACACAGGTATGTGTCACATTTGATAAATTCACCATGTCATTTATTTATTTTATGGCATCCTCAACTTTTTAATGTTCTTGTGTTTCTATAGGATTTGAGACTAGGAAATGCCAGGGAATGTCCATTTGGGATGGAGAAGTCACATGTATCGCATGTATCATATGTAGAGTTAAATATTGTATAATTCTCAAATTTGTTATGTGTATGTTTTTGAATTTTACTATTTGGTACTAATAGCTCAATATTATTAATATGTATGTAGGTTGCAGACATATTTGCTAGTTATAGTACTACTGCACTCCCTGGGCATCTGGGATTTGATTCTAGGTTACCTTTCGCTGGGGCTAGGGAGTTGAAATCACTTGTACAACCTATGGGGGTCTATCACAACCCAACCCCAACATTTACCTGATTACACACATCCTCAATGGATTCACATGCATGCCACCCATCTGCACCACCTCCTCCATCACATCCATCCACATTGGATGCACTTGTATGCCATCCATCCCCACCACCATTTACATCAGTCCAATCCACCGAGGCTGCCATGGTATAGGTTTCCTCAGAACATTTTTTACAACCTAGTGCTCCATCTACTAGTGAATCTCCATCGAGGCCCGAGATATTCACGATGAGATAATGTGTTGATGATAATTTTTTATGTATCATGAATTTGATTTTACACATATTTGTTTAATTTTCTTGACTTGATCCTTGTAAGTGATGCAAGGTGGCATCGCAAAGAGATTGGGGTTGTAAAGGAGGGTAACACCCTCACGATCGACATTAGAATATGCAGTGATTTGTCTTAGGTGAAATTACAAAGTATCATTTTGTATGTCTATTAATTCAATGAGGAAAAAAACTTATAACAATGTTTTTTCTTTGTGTAGTCTCTAGAGCGTTGAAGCACGCCTGGGCGTAGAACCAATTGAGGTACTTCCTAAAGCAAGAGAAGAAATATAGATTTACAGGATGCTCCTGAGGGTGACAAGAGTGGCAGTGGTCAATGATTGACCAAATACTACCATTTTGTATCTAGGACACCATATGGATGTTTTTTTTTATGCTAGGACACTTGTTGTCTCTTTGTATATTGGGCACGAGGTGCCATTTTGTAAAAAAATGTACAATTTAGATAACGTTGAATATATATATATATATATATATAGTTCATGACATGTTTTTTATGAATCTCATTGTTTCTGCATTTTATGTTGATGAATATATGAATTCAAAGTGTATGAATTTTATGTGTATTAATCCCTTGATTGTTTTCTAAAGTGATTATAAATACATGCATTACACATTAACGAATATTTTATGGTGGAAAATATTGCTAAGGGCTAAATCTATAAGCAATTAATGGTTCTCAAGTTCATCGATAGATTATTCCTTCTGAATTATTTGCATGAATGTTGTGGATATCCATATTCTAACTCACAACCAACAATATGGACTACCTCTTGAATTATCTCCATCTAAATCCAATGGAAATCCACCCTCAAATAGTGGTCACTTGAAAATATTGTGACCTAAAAAATGTCATATTACAATACTTTATTATAGAAATATTTTTTCTCATTTATCTTCTACATATTTGTAAATCACTTAATGATCTCAGCTCAATGTTATGTCAAATTAACCTCCATAACTAGTACTAGAATTACTCAATTATGAAGATGACATAAGCTAAAATTCAATTATGCAAGTGCACACCATTTGGACAACCTGAACACTTCGTATATATATTTAGAATATGAAGTACATGCACCTACCAATATATTATCACAGGTTGTTACAAGTCGGGCTCTTCAAACCCTAGTGAGGGAAACCATAAGATAACATTAACCAATAGCTCACTCCATTAGAGATCAGCAACAAGTTAACATACACAATGGTAAGTCCTTTTTGGAACCTACATTTGTATCCCATAATTGTACAAGATCAACTCTCTCTATCTTCTCGATAACAAGCACATTAGGTAGCACTAGGGTTTTCAAATGCCACAAAACCCTAAATTCTTCTATTACCAGAGCTACATGATAAAAGTCTTTCTTTTCTCCTTTAGGTATAAGTCCTAGTATTCCTAGTCTCCTTAGGACAAAACCTTGACCCTAGTCTTCCCTTGACATTCCTTTGAGAAGCCTAATTGTTAGTTTCTTAGTTGATTCAATCCATAATTTGACCATTTTCTAGGGCACACACATTATTCCCCTCTTTCTATGCATGACATATATAAAGTCATTTGATTTATGTGTAACCCGTCATAAATGCCAAAAATACTAGTCAATGAATCATTAATGCACTCATGTTTGTTTAGGTTGTGTAGTGGGTATATGTAAATTTTGTTAAACCCATCAATTATTAATAACATTTATTTAGTCTTCCATGATGTCATTAAACTTGTTGATTTTGATCAATACAATGAGAGAGTACACATGGAAACTAGATCTTTTTCCACCTACAAATAAAGGTTTTGAGGATACATTTCATGACACACCATAGAAAGTAATGCTATGCTACCAAAATTCCTCCAGAGAGACTTGAAACCATTATTCTTTTCCCTTTACCATCTATGAGAGTTTATTGCACATTCCTACCCAATTTTTGGGTTAGAGCAAACAATGAGACAAACAACCCCCCCAAACCTAATACCACAAACATGTTCATGCCATGCCATGCTTTTCCATTCCTTTCCAAGCCATGCCATGCCTTTTCAAGTCATGGCATGGCATGCCATTGCCATGCCATGACATTGCCACACCATTACCATGCCTTTCCATGCCTTTCCAAGCCATGACATTGCCATTTCCATTTCCATGTCATGTGATTTCCATGTCTTTCCATGACAATGATAATTCTTTCCAAACCATGTCATTCCATTGCCATGCCATGCCATGTCATTGTCATGTAGTTTCCCATGTCTTGTCATTTAGCTTCCCATTTTAACCTATACAACAATAAATATAACTTTCTATAACATTATGCAAAGAAAAAAGTCAAACCAAAATGTGGATTGTAATGAAACAATAATAACAAAAAAAGAAACCTTTCTCATCCCAAGAAATTTTTTTTTTTTCTAGGGACATATGACTTAAATTTATATCACAAAGTTCATTTCTATCCAATGAAGTGTTTATGACATTTTAAGTGTAGGTGAAAATGTTTGCATGCCTTGGCAAGCCATGTCATGCCTTGCCTTGCCTTGAGTTTCCATGCCATGGTGTGTCTAGCCTTTCCAAGCCACGCCATGCCTTTCCATACCATTGCATGCCTTTCCTTACCATGCCATGCCTCACCTTGCCATGCCTTTTCATGCCATGCCTTTCCTTGCCATGATTTGCCTCGCTTTATCATGCCATGTCATGCCAAGCCATGCCATGCTTTGCCTTGCCTTATCATGCCATGCCATGCCAAGCCATGCCATGCCTTTCCTTTCCATGTCATGCATTTCCTTGTCATTTCATGCCTTGCCTTGTCATGCCATGGCATGCCTTGCCTTGCCATGAAATTCCATGACTTGTCATGCCATGCCTTGCCAAACCATGTCATGCCATGCCTTGCCCTGCCATGAAATGTCATTACATTCCTTGTATTGCCACGCCATGCCTTGCCATGCCATGCCATGCCATG
>ML790016.1:163520-201864 GCA_009831015.1 Picea engelmannii | reverse complement strand
CGACTCTTCATCGTTATCGTCTAAGCCATGAGAGGAGACTTCAAATGGTTTCGCACTTTATGTATTTGTATTTGGGCCCATACTTGCCTCAGCTTCTTGTGCCATAGATGATTCTCCCAAAATGGATAATGGGTTTTCAGTGGTCGGCACGACCTTAGCTTGAGCCAGAGCCTCTTTCTTCCTTCCTTCATTAGATGCAACCTCAGTTTCCTTCTTTTGCGATGTCGAAGGGTTTTTTTTAGGGTTTGAAAGATTAGGGGCCTATCCTTTCCCATGTTAGATTTTTTCTTGACGTGTTTCCATCCTTCCTTTTGGGTTTCTCTCGCCTCTTCCTAATCTGGTTTATTCTATGAACAGTTTTGGGAAAATTTTCCATATTCATGGCAAGATTTACATTTAAAGGGAAGTTGTTCATAATCCAAATTATGGATATGAGACGAGTCATCTAGGGTGAGTTTTATAGCTTCAGGAAGCCCTTTTTCGAGATCTACTTCGACATAGATTCGTGTGCAGGAATACATTGATGGTATTGGCTCCGATCTATCTATATATTTCTCAAGGGAGTCTTGGATGATTTTCAACACCTCATCACCCCAGCTATTAAAGGGAAAGTGGGGTAGGCGAACCCATACAAGAACGATTGTCGGGATATCACTCTCAGGATCAAAATTCAAATTCCATTGATTCAGATAGAGCCCTCATGACCAAAAAAAAATGGCCCACTTCGAAATATAAGATATCGATCTTCTTTAAGCTCGAAATTAAAGACATAGAATTCCCTACCACAAAAAAAAATGGCTCATTCGCCCTTGAATTAGGGGTTTCTAGTTTCGCGCAATCCAAATATCGATCTGTCGAGGAGAAGGCCATAAACCAATAAACTATCCAATGAAGCCTTTAGAGGCATATGACAACGCTTTCTTGCAAGATGCTACACGGGGTATGGCGATCTCATAAATATGGTCCAGTTTCTTCACAAATTTGGAGTGAGTGGGTCGAGTAGATGGGTTACCCAGAGATCCCACTCGTTGCTTGAAGGCTACAATATTTGCATCAAACTCAGAGGGGTCGGGGTCATTCCCAACCATGGTGAAGGCATGCCCACATGCAAAGGAAGGGGGGTGATAGTTTAAGGTTTCCTCAGAAAAAACCGCAGAACAACCAAAAGTATTATAATTTATATATATTATTAGTGAATACGAAGGTCCAGATGCCTTTAAGGAATGCTAAAAAGGTGGAATTTTTACATGAATAAAATTCTAATTTTGAATGTCAAAAGATCAATTAGGAATTTAGAAAAGCAATATGTTTCACATATTAGGTTTTATCGACCATGACATAAAAATAACATTTTTTCAGCATGAGATGGAAAGTTAGATAATTATGTTCTTATCTTGAAAGAATGCATAAATTAATCCTACAAAGAAAACCACTCCAAGGAAAATTCATGTAACAACCCTACTTAATTAATTAAATATTGTTTAATGAATAGTAGTTTAATTAATTAATTAATTTCATGATCAAATATTTGTTTAATTAATTAATTAGTTTAATTAATTAATTAGTTTAATAAATTAATTAATTAATTTCATGATTAAATATTTGTTTAATGAATTTTAGTTTAATAAATTATTAATTTTTATTTGGAGACTTGGTGTATCGGTAGATGGAACCATTAATGGAAAGGGGGGATAAGGTGGTTAATACTTAATGGGGGGAGAAGGCGGTGAATAAGGAGGGAAAGGAGGATAGGGCAAAGAAAAACACTCGAGGAAGAGGTCTTCTTTATTTTGGGGTAATATTTTCATATGGGAGGAGGAGAAGGTGAGGAGAGAAAGAGTTTTGGGACTGCATCTGTATTTCTGGATTTACTGGCAGCTTGTTTGAGGAGCTTGTTGGAGGACTGTCACAGGGGGCACCTGTTGCTGGGAATTTTGGGCTCAGGGGCCAGGAAACCGTAAGGAAACCTGGAGCTAGGGAGCCAGATAGATTGTTCCTAGCTGGTTGGGAGGTTAGTCATTTTTGGTCTGAGTTTCAGCTTGGACAGAGTTGGAGAATAGCATCAGTTTGAGGTATTTTCATTATCATGTTGTGTTATGTGGTTTATTATCGTGTTGTTGAATATGTTGAATATGTGGTTTATTATCATGCTGCTCATAAATTTTAATTCTGTTGAACATGGTTATATGCTGAATAATGAATGGTTATATGTTGAATAATGAATTGTAAAGAAGTTAGGATAGCATTTCTCTATTTAAACTTATGTTTTATAAGGCTCTGTTGGAAGAGACCTTACACATGGTATCAGAGCTTTAGTTTAAAATATGGGGCCAAAGGCCCACCTACCCACCCATCCTCTTGACTCTTGACTGAAAGATATGATTATGTGCCATGTATACAACCCTGAAAAACCTATTGAACAGGTCGATTAATCCAAATCTTTCACCAAAGAAAGTGACATTACATGAAAACTAAAAAAAAAAAACAGATTCAAAGAAAATTCAATAAAGATTCAATTGGGCAAAAAGATAAAATACATATGGAAATAGCATAAGGTATTTTTTGTTTTTTTTATGCATTAATCCAAACCCCAAGTCGAAACCGAATTTATCCAAGTCATATGTGGAGCCCGAGGACCACGAATTAAACCTACACCAAGCACCAAGAGTCAAGTACAAGTCCACAAAGAGGCATATAGCTTTGCACTAAGCATAAATCAAATGTAAACATAATTTATTTGGGTTTCCATAAACCGAATGAATGAATTGTCTACATCTGTACAGAAAACCCCATTCCCAATCCACACCCAACAACTATTGCATAATATACATATTCAGAATCCATGAGAAAATTGTATCTCTTGTTTTTAGTGGTGTGTGTGAATCTGTTGTGTAATGGAGGGGCTCTATCCAAGCATTCAATGGCTATTGCCTGGAGCTCCGCGTCCCCTAAATCATTGTATTGGGCGACGATTACTGGGCCTCTCGAAACACAAAATTAATACATCAGGTTTCACAAAGACTCCATCAATATTTCTTCTAGTTATTATCACCAATCAACCTCTTTCTGAGACCCGAAAATGATCTTAAGTATAAGGCTAAAAATGTATAGAAATTCATACAAACCTGGAAAATAGAACCAGAGACCGTCCAAACCAATCCAGGCTTACGTTCTAGGTAATAATCAAATGGCCCACCTGCATAACCGAACGTGAGACCAAAGAGGAGAGACCTTAGATTTTCAAATGATTTAGGAACATAGTTCTTACAAACTCAATAACAGTCAAAAATAATATTTTGTGCAGAGGGTTTGAGGAAAAATTTTCGAGTCTTCTCCATGACCATTGGCTGGGGATTCGAGCTCGACTTCTGAGCATGGCTGCATGTGACTATGAGAAAAAAAAACAATTTGGACCCAAAACCTGAAAAATATCTCTACCATTTACCCCTATAAAATTTGCAGAATCATACCTGAGACTGAAATTTTGAGCTTGGGAAACAAATTCGAGGGTTTCCAGACAATCAATTCTCCTAATAAACTCTTACCAAGAATCGTTTAGATGTTTCAAGTGAAACTCTACCAGTATTCAAATCAAGTCGTGATGGAACAAGTTCCTTTCACAACTATAACGATTTATTTGATAAAAAATTTCCATTTCTGTAAAGGATTTCAACAGATAGAAGAGCAAATTCAATTCATAACCCTGAACACTTTCAATGGAAAGAAAAAAGAAAAAAAAATATGAAATAAAAACCACAAACACGCTTGGTGGGACTCAAACCCACGACCTGTTGGTCAAGCCATCAAGGGAAGATCCACGGAGCAAAGCACACAAGTGCCAAGCCACAAAACAACAAGCCATCACACAAGTGCCCAGCACCAAATCAAACCACCAAGGAAGGATCTCGTGAGGGCGTAGTTGCACAGCCGAGCGCTTTGAGGAGAGCACTAACCAACAACGTGCCATACATGAGCCCACAGGGGGGAGATGAATAACACAAGTCGGCGCTCAATACCAAGCTCCATGTCAAAGTACAAGTTAGTTAGTTTGTGCACAATGCACATGGAGCCCAATCGCCACTAAAAAGGAGCCACGATGGGCATCAAAAAAAAAAAAAAGATCCCACAAAGGAGCAGAGGGAGCATGCCACTGTGCACGACGCGTCCTCTAGTCCTTGAACTCATGGACGCCAGGGTTGACCGAGCAGAGGGACGGCCATGGTCGGCCTCATCCTTCACCTCTGCTGAGCATTTGACAAAAAAAAAGAAATTGAAAAGGGGTCGAGCGAGGTTAGGGTTTGAAGAGATAAGGGTGAGAAGAGATTAGGGTTGAGGATGAGAATGGGGGAGAGGGGCACGTGGGCCTCATGCGAGGACCCACTGCTCGACGCTAATTTTTTTTTTTTTAGTTTAAGTTTTAATGGTTTAAATTTAATTAATAGTTTATGTTTAATTTATAGTTAAATTTTAAATGTTTTAAATTTATGTTTTAATTAATAGTTTAAAACTTTAAATGCTTTAAATTTTTTGTATCACGTGTCTTATGTTTATGTTTAAATTTAGGTTTAACTTATATCTAAATTATGTTTTAAATTTATGTCTTATGTAATAGTTTAAATTTTAAATATTTTAAATTTTAAATGTTTTAAATTTAAAACTACTTAAACAGATTAATTAATTAGTGAATAATAAATTAGAATGATTAATTAATTAAATGAGTAATTAGTGTTAATGATAAATTATGTTAAATATCACATTAATTAGTTTTAAACGAAAAGTTTAAGGACTTAAACCATGACACGGGGGAGGGGGCTTCATGCGTGCTAGGAAGGTAAGTTAGAGGAATTGGCGAGTGTGGTGCAGTACTAGCGTATTTACCAAGGCGAGAGAGTCAGTAGTTTTCTTAGGTGAAGACATCAAGCTTAGAGGCTTTCGACCCTGACCTAGCCACTTACCCTAAAGAGAGTAACGTCTGTTTACAGGCAAGTAAAAAAAAAAACTTATGCCTAACCCTATGTTTTCAAGTTTAAGTTGTGTAAATGCAAATTGCCTTAGACTCTCCCCTGACAAACTTTTGATTGATGCAGATTCAATTATACAGGATGGTTATGACTCGAGGAAATCAAGTTCGAGGGGCATCGTTGCAAGGACCACCA
Source organism: Picea engelmannii (assembly GCA_009831015.1). Taxonomy (NCBI): domain Eukaryota; kingdom Viridiplantae; phylum Streptophyta; class Pinopsida; order Pinales; family Pinaceae; genus Picea; species Picea engelmannii. The sequence continues at coordinate 196,708 of ML790016.1, read as the reverse complement.
ATGCTTCCACCACCATCACCTAAATTAGCTCTCATTTTGTGCTCTTTGGAGGCCATAAATGAGACTTTAAAGGGGCGTTAGCTAGTCGGGGTCGAATTGGAGCCCCCACTATCTGGAGTAGGTAACCTTGAAGCATCAAGGGACTCAGGGGGAGGGCCTCCACCCGAGGACATCACTAGAGAACTGCAGAAGATCAAACTCCCAGATTTTGTTGGGGGGCGTGCTAGTGGACGTGCAGAGGCATGGCTGGAAGGAATGACACGATGTTTCACCTTAAGAGACTATGCTTCCACATCAAAGGAGAAAATAACAATTTTTCAGTTGAGGGACAGTTCCTTGAATTGGTGGGGCAGCTTGGAGAGGCGGTTGCACCTTACCCCAGACACAGTCTCTTGGGAACTTTTTGAGGAAAGCTTTCGAAGGAAATATCTACCAGCTTACTACGAGGAACAACAGGTGGGAGAATTTCATGCTCTAGTACAAGGATATGGGACCGTGGAAGAGTACGAGATCAGGTTCATGGAATTGCTAAAATATGTTTCGTACATGGATAATGATCAACAACAGGCATAATGCTTTGTCTATGGGTTAAACCCTAATATAAGGGCCATGGTATGGATGTGGAAAATGTCTTTAGTAGCGGAAGCAGTTGAAAATGCACGTTATGCTGAGGAACACATGAGCTTAAATGAAGGTATGCGATCGACCTTTCCACATCATCCTGGATTCGTGGTGAAGGCCCCTAGGACCTTCTCTAGGGGAGGCAACTCTAGGACACCTCCTTATGGTAATAGAGTCGCACCAAGGAAAGTTGCTACAGGTATTTCAATGGAAGCAAGTGCAGCATCCCGCTCATCACCAATGACGCAGGAAGGTCCACAACCTTCTCAGGGAGAAACTAGTAGGGGCAGGGGTTCCAAGGGAAGGAAATCATTTCAAAGATCGTCACAGAGCAGTGCACAAGTTCCATCTCGTGTTACATGTTGGGGATGTGGAGGACCCCATTACCAGCGTGATTTCCTAGAGTTGCAATCAGGATTTGTGCATAGAGAAGGAAAGGCCCCGATGGGGAGAGATAATGGCAGCCACCAGATTTATGCAGCAGTTAATAATCGCCAGGAAGAAAATCAATCCACGGTGGTGGAGTCATTAGGTACGCTAAATCATATCAATGTTAAAATTTTATTTGATTATGGTGCTACAAATAGTTTCATTTCACCAACTGCATTAGAAAAGAGTGGTTTGGCAGCCTACGAGCACAACGACTTTAAACAAGTCAAGATGGCTTCAGGGGAAAAACAAGCGGTAGGACTAGGCATTGATAATTGTCTAGTAGACCTGGGAGTGTGTACTACCAGGTTGAAGGTATATGTCACTGCTCTTGGGACGTATGACCTAATCATTGGAATGGATTCGTTAGAAGCCCATCGAGCTATGGTAGATTGTTTCACAAAAAGGGTGCTTTGTGTTGACAATGAAGGAAGGCCAGTAGAGATCCATGGTGTATAGAGAAAGGTGTCTCTATGCTTTATCTCAACTATGAAGGTTAAGTGGTGCATGAGGCAAGGGTGTCAAATTTATGTAGTGGAAGCAGTGAATGAAAGGAAAGGACCCTCCTTGGATCAGTACCCTGTATTGTTAGAATTTAAGGATGTTTTTTCGAACGAGTTGTCAGGGTTTCCTCCTGAGAGGGAGCTTGATTTTACTATTGAGATAAAACCTAGTGCAGAACCAATTTCCAAGACTCCATATAGGATGATAGCACCAGAACTTTGTGAGTGGCAGATGCAGTTGAAAGAGTTACTCGACTTGGGGCTAATAAGGCCCAGTGTCTCACCTTGGGGTGCACCAGTAATTTTTGTGAAGAAGAAGGATGGTTCCTTACGACTATATATAGATTACAGGGACTTGAACCATGCTATAGTAAAAAATAGGTACCCTATACCATGAATAGATGATCTCTTTGAACAAATGAAAGGAGCAACGGTATTCTCAAAAATTGATTTTCGGTCAAGGTATCGCCAATTAAGGATTAAGGAGGGCGATATTCCTAAAACTTCCTTTCGAACTCGGTTTGGGCATTACAAGTTTGTTGTAGTACCTTTCGGATTGACCAATGTGTCAACAGTATTCATGAGCCTCATGAACGATGTATTCCGGAAGTACTTGGACCGCTTTGTACAAGTCTTTTTAGATGATATCCTCATCTATTCCAAGGACGAAAGAGAACATGAGGAACACTTGCGAGTGGTGTTGTCCTGCCTTAGAGAGAAAAAATTGTATGGGAAGTTGTCGAAGTGTTCCTTCTTCCAGAAAGAAATTCACTATTTAGGTCATATTATTTCCAGTGAAGGAATCTCTGTGGACCTAGAAAAGGTAAAGGCCATTATGGAATGGCCAGTGCTGAAAAATGCTCATGAGGTAAGAAGCTTCATGGGGCTAGTAGGTTATTATCGGAGATTTGTGGAAGGGTTCTCTAAAATAGCGAAACCCATCACCACTTTGTAGCGCAAAGGGGTTAGGTATGAATGGATAGAATAATGTGATAGTGCATTCATCGAGCTTAAGAGGTTACTAACTAGTGCACCAATTCTACGAGTGTCAGATATGGAAAAGGACTTCACAGTCTACACGGATTCCTCGAATCAAGGGTTGGGGGACGTGCTAATGCAGGATGGAGGAGTGATAGCTCATGTGCCAAGGAAGTTTAAGAAACACGAGGATCTTTATGCTACTCATGATTTAGAGTTGGTAGTTTTAATGCTAGCTCTAAAACTTTGGAGGCACTATCTAGTGGGGCGAAAATTTGAGTTCAAAACGGACCATGAAAGTTTAAAACATCTCTTCACTCAAAGGGATCTTAATGCCAGGTAGAGGTGATGGAGTGAGTTTATTAGTGAGTACAATTTTGGTATTTCATACATCAAGGGAAAATAAAATGTGGTCATGGATGCCTTGAGCAGGAGACCACGTGTCTTCTCCTTCATACCCTTAAAAGTCAATCTCAGGGAACATGTGTTGACGCAACTCCTTGGAGATAGTTGGTATATAAAGGTTACTTCAAACATCCAGAGTGGGAGGCAATTATATCCAAAGTATGAAGGATATAGCATGGAAGTAGATAGACTATTAAGATATCGAGGAAGGATGTACATCCCCGAAGGTGGGGATATTCGAAGTATCGTACTGAAGGAATCCCATAGAGCACTTTATTGTGCGCATCCGGGTGTGAAGAAAATGTACATAGACATGAGGAAGATTTTCTTCTGGGTAGGCATGAAGTGCGATGTAGTCCATTTCGTCACCAAGTGCCTAGAGTGTGAACAAGTGAAATCTGACCACCATCACCCAACAGGTCTCCTACAACCACATGATGTTCCTATGTCCAAGTGGGAAGTCATTTCTATGGATTTTGTTGTGGGTTTGTCGCTCACATATCATAGACACAATGCCATTCTTGTAATAGTTGATAATTTAACCAAGAGTGCTCATTTTATTCCGGTTAGAGACACTTACGATGTCATTGATGTGGCATGCGTGTTTGTAAGTGAGGTCATATTTTTGCATGGGATACCCAAGAAGATCATTTCAGATAGGGTCTCCAGATTCACTTCTAGGTTTTGGACAAGTTTGTAGTCAGTGTTGGGGACTCAGTTGAACTTAAGCACAACTTATCATCCTGAAACAGATGGGAAACCTAAGAGAGTAAATCAAGTTATGGAAGACATGCTTAGGATGTATGTTATGGATACTCAAACCCATTGGTAGAAGTACCTACCTTTGGTAGATTTCGCCTACAATAACAGTTTTCATAGCTCCATCAGAATGCCACCCTACGAAGCTCTTTATGGAAGGCCATGCAAAACACCATTGAGTTGGGAAATATTAGAAGACTAAGTAACAGTTGGGCCAAAATTTTTTCAAAATATGGAGGAACAGGTGATTCAGATTAGGTAGAGACTAAAGGAAGCATAGGATAGACATAAAATTTATGTTGATGCACACAGGACTGATCAAAGTTATAAAGTGGGAGATCATGTTTTCATTCGTATCAAGCCTAATAAGAGTACCATTCGGTTCGGGAAGGGGAGAAAGTTTTCATCTTGATTTATAGGATCGTTCAAAATCCAAGAGAGAATTGGACCCGTTGCCTATCATCTCATACTACCACCCCACTTGCATAAAACTCATAATGTTTTTCATGTATCTGTTCTATGTCATTATGTTGTTGATGAATCACATAAACTAAATTGGAAGGAATTGCAGGTATCAGACGCGAGAACCCTCACGGTAGAACTGTTACACATATTGGACCGTAGAGTCTGACATCTCAGGTATCGTCTGGTAGACCAAGTTAAGGTCCAGTGGGATAATTATAGTCCAGGATCTGCTACTTGGGAGGATGCCGAGACGTTGCGACGAGACTATCCCTCACTTTTTTTACCACCTTGAGAATATGTTTCTAGAAGGTTGGGTGTATGTAACACCACCTTTTGACTTAGACAACTAGGATTACCTGAGGCCTAATCACCTTTATTTTCTATTCACAGTGAAACTATTAATGATAGACTTGAATTTTTAAGACGTAGGAACCTTTATGAATGTTTAAATGTTATTTGAATGATGATGGATATGATGTGATCTATTATGAGAATGTAAATTCTATGAATATATAAATGTTATTTGAATGATGATGGATATGATGCGATCTATTATGTGAATGTAAATTCTATGAATGTTTAAATAATATTTGAATGATGATGGATATGATGCAATCTATTATGAGAATGTAAATTCTATGAATGTTTAAATGTTATTTGAATGATGATGGATATGATGCGATCTATTATGTAAATGAAAATTCTATGAACGAGTAACGTCAATTGAATTATGGGGATATTATGAGATCTATTTCTAACTTGAAAACTTTGATCTTAAGTTGTTGGTACATGGATACCGAATTGAGATTATGGTTGTATGCAATTACATGATGATAATGCATAGATATGTATGAGTTTGTGTTATAAACTAATCTACATGTCATTGGGCTATGAAATAGCCAAGGGATAATGATAGTGAAGGTGGATGTCATGACCATCGACCGAGAAACAATATGGTATGAATCTTTGTATGTGAAATTATATTGGTTTGAATGCATTTCTATGATATGTGGACCAGTGCAGGATTTCAGGTGGTGAGACTACCTAAAACTGAATAAATGATGACAAAATTCCCAGCAACACGGTGCCACTGCATATTCCATTGTAGGGTGTGGACCATAGTCCTATTAGGAGGGGTAGAGGCATTTCCCACCATGTATCCTCCGAAACCTGGAGTCATGGGAGGACGGTGTTAGCTCACGCTCCCCTAGACGTGTGATGATGATTGTGAGTTGCATGTTGGGGAATCTTGGTCAAGATAGTGATACTTTCGCTTACGGGTTCTATTTGGAGTTAGGTCAATATAGTTGACGCTCCAAGATAGTCCAGTAGAGGAAGGGTAGGAATGGAAGATGGAAGTAAGTTAGGGAGGAAGGATGAATAGAAATAGTTGAGAGTGTATGGAGATTTGTCTTATGGTGGAATTTATTGTTTTTCCTTTTGAAAAGAAAATGTGTATATATGTATATTCATAATTACTTAACTAAACAACAATTGTCTAAATAAACATTGTTGAGCTAGATTATTGTAATTAAGGGATTTCACAAACATTTGAATGGTTTATTATCTTTTATAAAATGAAAAGTCTTGTTGATTGGATTGGATGCATACAAAAATTACTATAGAGGTGATAGTTATTGTTATTAGCACATGCACGAGACTTGTATGTACTAGCTACACATGCATTTCTTGCACATGTACACTAGTATGCATGAGTTTTCTTGGCTTACTTACTGATAATGTTGTTTATTGGATATGAATGTGTCAACCATGTGTCATTTCCCTTGTATCATAAAATACTTTAACTTCGGGACGAAGTTTCCTGGAGAGTGGGTGTATGTAACAACCCTACTTAATTAATTAGATATTGTTTAATGAATACTAGTTTAATTAATTAATTAATATCATGATTAAATATTTGTTTAATTAATATTAGTTTAATTAATTAATATTAGTTTAATTAATTAATTTCATGATTAAATATTTGTTTAATGAATTTTAGTTTAATAAATTATTAATTTTTATTTGGAGACTTAGTGTATCGGTAGATGGAACCATTAATGGAAAGGGGGGGATAAGGTGGTTGAGACTTAATGGGGGGAGAATGCAATGAATAAGGAGGGAAAGGAGGATAAGGCAAAGAAAAACACTCGAGGAAGGGGTCTTCTTTGTTTTGGGGTAATATTTTCATATGGGAGGAAGAGAAGGTGAGGAGAGGAAGAGTTTTTGGACTGCATCTGTATTTCTAGATTTATTGGTAGCTTTCTTGAGGAGCTTGCTGGAGGACTGTCATAGGGGGCACCTGTTGCTGGGAATTTTGGGCTCAGGGGCCAAGAAACCGTAAGGAATCCTGGAGCTAGGGATCCGGATAGGTTGTTCCTAGCTGGCTGGGAGGTTAGTCTGTTTTGGGCAGAGTTTCATCTTGGACAGAGTTGGAGAATAGCATCAGTTTGAGGTATTTTCATTATTATGCTGTGTTATGTGGTTTATTATCATGTTGTTGAATATGTGGTTTATTATCATGCTGCTCATAAATTTTAATTATGTTGAACATGGTTATATGTTGAATAATGAATTGTAAAGAAGTTAGGATAGCATTTCTCTATTTAAACTTATGTTTTATAAGGCTTTGTTGGAAGAGACCTTAGAATTCATAAATCAAAGAAAAAGAGTGAAGTGAAGCATGTTCTAGAGACACGAGAGACTCAGATGGAGGAAACCTCATAACCATTTGTATTTGTCATTGAACTAGCTAAACTTAAGATTGAGCCTATTAAACCCATCTTCAAGGATACATGAGCAAGCATTGGGTCTTAGACTTTCCCTAGATGGGAAGAAATTTATAAGAGATTTAAGGAAGAGGATTACCCCTATGTAATTCCTCCAAGTGATTGATCCAATAGAAATGTAGATGACAATGTTTTCACAAATATAAGTGTTAGGAAATGAGACATACTTCCATGCTAAACCTACCATAAGAGAGGAAGAAATATTTAATCAAGAAAGTAAATGGCACAACAAACACACAGTACACAGAGATTTTACCTTGGAAACCCAAACCGGGAAAACCAACATTCCTTGATCATTTTTCTCCTTGTTGTCTTATTCATTCAGAATAAAAGGTTACATGTCTAACCTTGGTCCACACCTAAGACACAATCGACATCATACCCTCTTGCTTACACAAGAACAACCTTGTAGCCAATTCGGCTTACATCTACATGAACAACAACCTCTATGATTATTAATTGATTCATTATCCTTTACGGCCTTACAACATGCCTTCTTTATAGCAAGAAAATCCCTAAAGAAAAGGCACCCAAAAATGGTTACATGTTCATGCAAATCATTGGCTACAAATCCCCCAAATCTAGGGATTTTGTTACTGTCAACTACCAAGTCGTATTACCCGTCGACTACCAATCATCCTTAATTCGGTCTTCAATTGGTCTCCACATACATGTTTGTCGACCTCTTTCCGTTTAACCTCTTTGACTTGTTGTCGATTTCTTTACCATGTCAAACCACCTCGACCTTCGAATTCAACTTTACCCAGTCGAATAACCTCAACCTTCTACTTGTTGTCGATCCACCTTGACTTCATCTTTACCCGGTCGAACCACCTCAACCTTCGACTTCTACTGTCAATCAATCCACCTCGATTTTCACTACAAAGAATATAACAACCCAACATTCTCCCACTTGTTGTCTTCTTTGTTGAAACCGGTAGACCTATAAACTTTTGATCACAGACTCAGGGAAACAATGCCCATTGCCTCTATGCACCAAGAGAACTTCATTGCACTCACAGACTTGGTCAAAGAGTCTATTATGTTTTCCAAAGTGTCTACTTTCTCCAACAACACCTTCTTTCTTTCCACCATGTCTCTCATGAAATGTTATTGTACATCAATGTGCTTAGTCTTAGAATTATAAGTTGGGTTCTTTTCCATAAATATTGCACTTTGACTGTCGCAACTTATCTTCATAGATCTCTGCTCAAACTTGATTCCTGAACAAAACCTTTTCAGCCATACTACTTCTTTGCTTCCATGACTGGTTTCCATGTATTCAACTTCTGTTGTTCACAAGGCTACGATCATCTGTCGCTTACTCATTCAACTGATTTCTCCACCGAACATCTTGAAGACATATCCACTGGTCAACCTTCGTTGATCCAGATCTTCATCCCAATCAGCGTCGACAAAGACATTTACATTTAGTTCACTATCACCTCCAAGTTTTCCTTGATATCATATAGCATAATCTTTTGTACCACACAAATACCTGGATATTCTTTTGATAGATGTCGAGTGCTCCTTCTGAGGTGTCGACGTGTATCTGCTCAACACTCCTACTACATGGGAAATGTCTGGTTGAGTGCAAACCATCACATACATTATACTACCAACAATACTTGCATAGGGAACACATGCCATGTCCTCTATTTCGTCATGTGTCTTTGGACACTGTTCAACAGTTAGTCTTGCTCCCATAGTAATTGGCACGTTCACTGGTTTGCAATCCTGCATGTTGAAGTGTTTCAAAACTATTTCAATATACTTCATCTGGTTCAACTGGATCTTTCTAGCTACTCGATCTCTCTTAATCTCCATTATAGGAATGAATTTAGTTGCACCGAGATCCTTCATTTCAAAATTGGAGGATAGTTGCTTCTTCACCTCCTTTATTGTGTCCATGTTGTTTCCAATTAGCAACATGACGTCGACATACAAAGCTACATATATGAAACTCCCACCTCCTTCTTTGGAATATATGTAGTGATCAACTTCGATTCTCACAAATCCCAAAATAAGGATGTATGTGTCGAACTTTTGGTACCACATCCTTGGTGATTTCTTTAGACCAGAAAGGGATCTTTTCAGTTTACACACCAAATCTTTATTGCCCTTTACTACAAATCCTTTAGGTTGTTTCATGTAGATTTCTTCTTCCAGGTCCCCATGTAGGAACGTTGTCTTTACATACATCTATTATATTTCCATATCAAATGTTACAGCTAGAGACACTAGTACTCTAATGGAAGTTAATTTTGCAACAGGGGAAAAAATCTCTCTGAAGTTGACTCCTTTGACTTGGGAATATCCTTTCGCTACCAGTCGAGCTTTGAATTTATCGAATTGACCTATTGCATTCATCCTCTTCTTAAATAATCATTTGCTACCAACAAGATTTCTTCCACTAGGAAACTGTACTAAGTCTCGTGTCTCATTCTTGTGCAAGGATTCCATCTCTTCAGTCATGGCGTCCTTCCAGAGTTTTCCCTCTACTGAGTCGAATGCCTCCTTGACCAACTTGGGCTCATCGTCGGTGGCAGTTAACACGAATGCAGAATAGAAGTTAAACGATACCTTTCGACTGGTTTTCTTACTCTTTATGACCTCCTTACAACTGGGGTCGGTTGTTCCACCTATTCCTCTGATTCAATCGACTCATCTGAATCATCTTCTTTGTTCCTCAATTCAAACTGCACCGTCTTAGGATTATTCTTGATCTGAAAAATTTCCTCATGCTTGGACTTACTTCCGACTTCTTTGAAGACCACATCTTCAATGTACACTATTTTCCTTGATGCAGAATCCCATATCTTATATACTTTCATTCTTTCTTGGTATCCAATGAAAATACATTTGATTTCCTTAATCTTGTCCATCTTGCTCCTCTTTTCCTTGGGAACATGCAAAAATGCATCACAACCAAATACTTCGAGATGTGAAACTGAAGGCTTCTTACCCGACCATACCTCATGTGGAGTCATGTTGACTAGCACTAACGAAAGAGACATATTCAATAGATATTCTGCAGTGTCGATTGCCTCCATCCATAATTCTTGTGCGAGCCTAGCACCACTAAGAATGCTCCTTGCCTTGTCCATTAACATTTTTTTCATTCTCTCTACAACTCCATTTTGTTGTGCGGTATATGGTGTGGTATTTTTTGCGTGATATGCCACACTGCTTGCATAACTGACCAAATTATTTTCCACAAAATTCACCACCGTTTTCAGTTCTCAACACCTTAATATTCTCATCTTTCTGGTTTTCTACAAGAGATTTAAACTCTTTCAATTTCTTGAAAACCTCTAATTTCTTCCTCAGAAAATATATCCATGTCTTCCTAGAAAAATAATCTATGAAGAAGACATAATACAGGGATCCACCAAGTGAAGGAATTGTAACAGGGCCAAATACATCACTATGAACCACTTTTAGAATATTTTTTTCCCTTGTCACTCCAGATGGGAACCTCACCTGACTTTGTTTTCCATATATACAATGTTCACAAAAGTCAACTTCTAAATTCCATTCAAGAAAGTCTTCGACCATACCTTTTTTATGCATAGCTCGAAGTCCTTTTTCTCCAATGTGTCCCATCATCTCGTGCCATAGCATGGTCGGGTCAACTTTATTATGACCTGTCGAGTTGGTTTGAATCGACTCAACCCGATTTGAGTCGAGTCGAATTCAAGAATGGTGATGTTGTTGCATCCAGTTGAGTCAACATTCCCTAACAACTTATATAGGGTTCTAATCTGAACTCCTTTCATTAAGACCATCGTACCTCTGACCATATTACATGAATCCTTCTGAAATAGAGTGTTCATGCTAGCATCACTCATATAACTGACAGATATCAGGTTTCTCACCAAACCCTAAATGTGTAGCACACATGGAAGGGTTCTACTCCTCCCATCCTGCAGTATCAGTCGAACTCTTCCCTGTCCGACAATTTTGGTTATTGATTCACCCCCAAGAACACTTCTCCTCCTTCATATCGTTCATATTCGTAGAACCATTCTCTATGTGGTGTCATATTATAGGATGCTCCTGATTCGATCAACCAAACATCTTGATCCGACTGTGTATTGGTCGATGCCAGGTACACATCGCCTCCCTTATCTAGATTTGTCTTTCTCTCAGTCAATTACTTCTCGTCATCTCCTGTATTGACTTCCATCACCTTTGACTTGTAGTCCCTTTTTTAATGACCATATTTACTACATTTCCAACATCTTCTTATCGACTAAACCAGGGATTTAGATCTACCCTTCAACTTAGACTTTCTACCAGTGAATTTTCCTTTATCTCTATCAATCAGTCGACCTCTCACCACTAAAACATATTTGGTCGATGCTTCCATGTTATTTCTTCTCATTTCTTCTGACATTAGAGATGCAACCACATATTCTAGCTCTAATGTGTTTATATTAATCCCTATAGCCACAACTAAGCTATCTCAGGAGTCTGGCAAAGAACATGATAAGCTAATGCATTTCTCCTCCTCATTGATTTTAATATCCATAGAAGATAAATGGATTATAATGGTATTAAACACATTTAAATGCTCAGTCACCGAAATTCCATCACTCATCCTTAGAAGATACAGTTTATTTCTGAGAAACAACTTATTTACTAAGGATTTCGACTGGTACAAGATTCCCAACTTGTCCCACATTTTCTTGGTTGAATATTCACCTGAGGCATTCAGCAGCACCAAATATGCAAGATGTTGAATCATACTCCTTGCTCTTATCTCAAATTTCTCTGATTCTTCAATTGACATACCTGTCAGAATGGTACCTAGACAGATTGGTGTCCATTGTTCTCGATCTACAAGGAGATATTCAATTTTAAGCTTCCAAATCTCGAAATTTTGGCCATTGAATTTTTTGATCTCTATTCTCGAGTTGCTTTCCATTCTTTAACGCAATATTTAGCACAATCTTTAAAGATTTGTAGCTTATGAATCTTATTGTACATAGGGTTTAGCTCAGATCCAAGGTTGTTAATCCAAGCTCTGATACCACATGTTAGGAAATGAGACACACTTCCATGCTAAAACTAGTAGAAGAGAGGAAGAAATATTTAATCAAGAAAGTAAATGACACAACAAACACACAGTATAGAGAGATTTTACACTGGAAACCCAAACCGAGAAAACCAACATTCCTTGAGCATCATTCTCTTTGTTGTCTTATTCATTCAGAATAAAAGGTTACATGTCTAACCTTGTCCCACATCTAAGACACAATCGACATCATACCCTCTTGCTTACACAAGAACAACCCTGTAGCCAATTCAGCTTACATCTACATGACCAACAACCTCTATGATTATTGATTGATTCATTAGCCTTTATGGCCTTACAACATGCCTTATTTATAGGATTTACAGTAGGAAAAACCCTAAAGAAAAGGCTCCCAAAAATGGTTACATATCCATGCAAATCATTGGCTACAAATCCCGTGAATCTCAGGATTTTGTTATAGCTGACTACCAAGTCGGATTACCCATCAACTACCAGTCAACCTTCATTCGGTCTTTATTCAGTCACCACACACCCACATGTCGACCTATTTTCAATTGACCTCTTAGACTTGTTGTCGATGTCTTTACCATGTCAAACCACCTCGACCTTCGACTTCGACTTTACCCGGTCAACTAACCTTGACCTTCGACTTGTTGTCGATCCACCTCGACTTCGTCTTTACCTGGTCGAACCACCTTGACCTTCGACTTCAACTTTTAGTCAATCCACCTTGACTTTCACTGCAAAGAATATAACAACCCAATAATAAGGAGGTCTCACAATCTCAAGTGTAATTATCAAATTGATGCTCTCACAATCTACCTCCTCCAACATTGAGATAGCTTCCATTATAGCTCACTCTTAGAAAGAAGCATGTCATTTCCAAAAAATATAATTTTATCAAGTCCTTCTAGAACATAACCACCAAGTGGATTCTCTAGAAAATGAAGCCACCTCATTAAAATTGGGAGTGCTTAGGAAAAAATAGGTTGTATCCTATCAATTATCTCCTTAACCCCTCATATATCAATTGAAGGATAATGGATTTGTATTTGGGAGATTACAAGGTCACCTCATTGGAAATTTGAATGGTAAGAATCTCCCTTAGTATTTGGTTGGTTTTATGGAACATTTTCTTGAAGGTTTTCAATTCACATTGCATTTTGTGGGTAGAATCTCCTTTGCACTGGCTATTGGAATTTTACTGTGTACGAACTTACAAGGTTAGTATATCCTTGGACTATTGGTTATGTTGGGTTGGTTTTGCTATTCGTCATTCTTGATTGGGATACCTTTCGTGTCCATTCCTCTGGTATATTTGGGGTGAATCATAGGGGCTTGTTGTCTATTGGTATTTTGGGCATTAAGATTGGAGGTTTGGACTCTTAGTTCTACATAAAATTGGGAATTTTAGCCTACACAATTTGGGGACATTAGGAAACCTACTGCTTTTGTTTAGTTGGTTGTGCAATGGTGTTTTCCAGGTGCTTTGGTTTCATGTTTTCAATCAAGGAACTTCAAGAGTCGGTATCTTCGATATGTTCTACGCTTTGAACCCATGAATTATAGAGAATCCCAAGAGATTCAAAGATCTCTCCATAGGCATGAAGAGTCCATCGAATGTAATCAGATTTCAATTTTCTCCATGGCATCAAAATTTCACAAGAATGAGCGTCATTGTACTTGTCATATTTCCATAATCATGAACACATGTGTACAACAAAAACAACAATTCAACTCTTTGTATACATAATGCAACAAGCTAAGGAATTTGGTGCTAAATCTAAGAAAGTGATCTTAGTCAATATCTTCAAACTACATGGTGTCCATAAATTTTGTTCACCTAGAGCTCAAGGAAGATGACATTGTTCATCACATGGTTGAGGATATGGACATTGGAAATCAGGAGTCCCATCCCTCCAATATGGGGCTAGAAGAGGTGGATATCCATCATGCTTTCCATTAAATCTTATTTTCTACAAAATGATTATAATTTTGGGTGTTTTCTTAAGATTGTATACATGTAGAAATTGTTGGGATCTAATAATTTTGGAAATTACATTCTCTATTTATGGTAGATAAAAGAGTTGTCCATTTTGTGTGAATCTTCAAGTTGGCAAGTTTTGTAATCTCATCGTTTACCTACAATAACAATTAAAAAAAGACACATCAGCAATAACCCTTGTATTGTCTTCTTCATAGATGATTCAATGGATTATATAACAGACATATACCAATAACAAGACAATTAGTAATGATCAACAAAAGTGTGTAGCTTCTTTTCAACCTTTAGATATTGCAAAGTATTATAGTTTGTATTATGGGTAGAGCAATTTTAGAAGAACCATGATGTTAATAAAATATTGGTAAGCTAGTGGATTGAAGGAAATAGATTTTGTGGTGAAAATTTATGGTGTTTATTCAATAACCAATTTGAGATATCCATACATTTATGCTATGGATATGATGTGCATATTGTATGGTGATCCAAACCTTGTTCACTTTAAATATGCATGTGTTCCATTGGTTCACACTATGGTGTGCAAAGGTTTTGTATTCAATTAGGTAGCAATCGTATCTCATTCTATGCAGAAATCTTTGGAAAAGGCTAAGAAGCCTAATTATGAGATTCTTCCTACATTTGACATGGGATCACATTTATTGGATATTATTTGTGTCAATAATCTCTTCCTAGGAATGAGTTGGTTTTGGAACATTGTAGGGAGTTGATGTCATGTGTATTATCAAAATTTGTGGGAGAACAAGTATAAGAAGAATTATGCACATATTTGTGACAACTTCTTTTCACCTTTTTATAAGTTATTTCTTTGCAAGCATGCTCCAAGTTTATTATAATATTAAATGTTGTTGCATGGTATTATTGGTAATTGGTACCTGCAAGAGAAACATACTTATTTGAGAATATATGGAGTAACTACTCCTCCACAATTGTTGCTATGTCAAGTGCCAAATAGGTTAATCTTAGGAGAAATATCCTATCAAACTATTCGTAATGCTTTCAATATGCTTCATTGACCAAATATGGGAGAAAATGTTTTATTCCTTACAATATGTGCATTGGCCACTATGGTTTAACAACTTCAAAAGATACACAACAAGAAGCCAATGTTATGTTGGAATGTAGGTTTCATCAAGCACAATTTAGAAAGAATGATCCAAAGGGTTTAGTCTTGAATCACAGTCAACTATTAAACATAACTTGGCCATATGCTCATGATACATGAGAACATTAAGAATTTAATGAAAATATTATTTCATGGAAACAAGTGAAGGAAAAAATAAAGCCAAAGGGACAATTTTTATTCTCTCAAAAGGATAAGGATTTAGAAGTAAAGAAGAAGAATGACAATGCTAGAGAAGAAGATGAGAAATCCAAACAAGTAGATAAAGAAAAAAGACTCCAAAGGAAAGTTGAGGCCAAGGAAAAAAGAAAGGCATATTTGAAGAAAACGGAGGAAGAATATAGAGTTGAACTAGAGAAGAAACAAAAGGAAGAAAATGAGAAAGAAGATGTAGGAAATAGAGAACAAGCAAAGCCTGCCAAATAAATTGAGAGAAGAAACCAAAACAAATGAGATAGGGAATGATGAACAAAAACAAAATAATAAAGATGTACTTGGAACTCAAGAATAATCTAATATTCAATAGACTAAAGAATGGATTGATCAAACCATGGAAGATCTGGTTATTCCAAAGCAAACAATAGGCACTATTGGAAAATATGAAGGTAAAAGTATTTTGATTGAAGTAGTGATTACTCTGAGCAAGTTAGAGAATTTATTAGCATGGGAATATACACCTATTATCGATCATGTGGATGATGCAGTTGATTTGGAATTGATAGTTTACCATAAAAGGAAAAAAACAATTTTCAAGTAGACACAAAGAAAAATAAAATTAGATTTGGTTGGTTGTGTTATTGGTCATTCTTAATTAGCTTGCCTTTGGTATCCATTCCTCTGGTATAGTGGGGGTCAACCATATGGGTTTTTTGTCTATTGATATTTTGGGCAACAACATTGGGGGTATGGAATCTTCGTTCTACGTAAAATTGGGAATTCTATCCTATACAATTTGGGGATGTTAGGTGTTGGAGTCGCCCCTGTTTTTCTAGCCCGTCGCAAATTTCATTCTTAATGCTTGAAATATAAAGATGGTTTTCATTTTTCCCTCTGAGATATCGAGATCTCTGAAACTTTATCACGCGAGCAACGATGATTATTATACTCTCGAAACGAGTCTTACCTTTCGTAAAAATGTTTCCTCTTTTGTTCTACTTTGGGATCTCGTAAGTCGGATATTATAAGTCATGTAGTTCACACGTCCCAAGCCACGAAACAGCGAAATGGTTTTAATTTTTCACTCAAGACAGTAACGAGGGTAAAGTTTTCCCTAACCCATGATTAAGCATCGTCGGGGTTTCGTGCCTCAGCGTTCACCAAACCCAAAATTTTATTGTCATAGCCCCGATAGCCAAGAACACGAGGTCCTTATTTGAATAACCCATGTCAAGATTAAAGGCAAAAGCTAACCGTGGTAAAATATTCTCTCGACATTTCGCCACTCGGCGTTGTCCTTTTCAAAAGTTACACCGTCTAAACCCCGACTCGCGAAATCACGATGCGGTTATAATGTGATTAATTAATCACTTAATCCAAGATTATCTTCCCTTTTAATTAAGTCATGTTATCGCAAGCTCGCGGTTTCCCAGCTCGACATGTAAATCTCCCAGAAACTTATCTTCGAAGCTCTGAGTCGCGATATGGCGAATATAATAATTATAAAATTAATCGAGCCCCAAATAACGATTACCTTTTTATTAACCAAAATCGATCATCGCAGTCTTGGGTGTTAGAGGTTCAAAATGTTTAAGTAAAATCCCCGATATAACGAGTACCGAAACATTGTTAACAGTGGTAAAACCGGATTAATTAAGCTAAATCAATACATATCCCGCGTTTTGATGTCTGCAAGATTTACGAGGTAGCCTTATTCCTCCATACGCCAACTGAGATTTTTAAACCGCCAATTTATATGGCATTAATGAGGAAATAGGGTAAATCGATGAATATAAGATCGGGTTTTTATGGCAAAATTTGTTTCTAAATATGATTTGACAGGCTTGTTCTGAAAGGTACCGAGTTTTCAAATATATATAAGGGTTGTGGTTCATTATAACAAATGCATTTCATATTACGCAGAGCACATTATCTCTGAGCAACTGACTTCTGTATGTATACGCATTTCTATCGCAGAAGAGCCAAAACACAATCTCCAGCCATGGCTCCGCGAAAAGCATCAAAGGAAAATGTTGAGGTTTCAGGAAAAGGCTCAGACAATGTCTCTGATACTTCTCCTCGAAGTATCGATTCGGTCCCAAATTGGTCGTTCGTTTCGGATGTTCTACAGGCAGAGTTGGTGGACTATTCCGACGACTCCAGCGACAACGAAAAAGATGATATAACCACCAAATACAAAATAGTCATCCAATCTGGAATGCACAGAGTAGCAGCCAGGCCACGGTTTCTTCCATATTATGACATGGTCCGATGGGCATTGGACCATGTGGACATACCGACCAGAACCATCATGAACGAGAAGAAAGTCACCATCGGGACTTTCAGGCCGGAACATCTGCAAACCATGTATGAGCTGCCCACGACGTCCGACCACACATATGGCGTTGAATTCTTGGACGAGTTCAAGAAGAAGGAATGCGTACAGTATGATAAAACCATGTCCAGTTTAATAAAGGATTGGGTTTCAAACACCGTGAAGTTCATAGTTGATACCCATGGCATATATTCAATCGCTTCTTTAGAACCGCAGTACAAATATGTAGTCATGATGACATGCAGGTTATATGGGAAAGAGGACACCTCACATTTTTTCCTTCCGTGGGTGCCTCTAATTTTTCAGGTCGCCGAAGGCAGTTCCTTTGACTGGGCGAAGATGCTTTCCGATAGCTTGACCAGTCGGGTCACAGAGTATCGGGCGCAGAAAGAGAATGGGAAGGCGTCTTCATTCTTCATGTCTGCATACATTATGGACACAATTTGTTCTATGACACCATTTCCATTAATGAGCTGGAGTTGGACTCCGGCCGAAGACGAACCCATACATGTATATCATGCAAAATTATGGGAAAACAAAGCGGAAAATTTTGTGTATGAAATTTTTAATTGGGTGATGGTGCCCCTGCATGTTACCATTTTTGGTCACCCGCCACCTAGGATCTCAGACAGCATAGTAACGAATCTGAGCACCATAGCAGACTGGTATGTAGAAGCAGAATTTTCATACCTCCGAGTTTTCGGGGCTTCGGTCCCCCCGCATGCATTTCCATTGTTCATTCCTGACAAGTTGGCTTGTCATGAGGTCGCTAGGCAAACAGTAATTGGTGGTGTCAGCAAAGAGCTTAAGGGATATTCAAAGAAGGTATGGCCACCTTTTCCTGTACATTTAAATTCATATTCTTTATTGGATTTCAGGCATGCCAAAGCTGAGGCAGCGGCCCTGGAAGACCTAAATTTGGTCTCCATTGAATACAAGAAGCACGATCCGCAGAGGGTCGGGAGCAATCATTTGGCCAGTTATGGGCTCAAGAGATTTGAGCACGAGAATTCACCCTCGGATGACATTTTCCGAGGCGCAAGGTCCTATGCCGAGATTCTGGCTCGGATACAAACTCTAGCACCCGAGGAAAGAGTCGATGTTCTAAAGTTCCAGGAACATCGACGTAGCTGTCTTCCCATAGTGTTGCGAGGTGAGGTTCCGAGTACGTCGGAGGTGAAACAGAAAGATGCCGAAGGCTCTAAAGATGTGACTCCCGATCAAGGAAAACACCAAGACGAGGGGGAGCAAACAAAGAGTCTGGAAGTAGAGATAAAGACTCCCGACCCGCCAAAGAAGCAGAGTCTAGTCACTACTCCCGGAAAATCAGTGAAACAGATCAGAGAACCTATCACATCAGTTACCCCCTTGCAGTTGACGTAGGGAAATATCGATGCAGGATGGATATTCAATGAAGAGTTGAGTCCCATAAGGGTAGAAGAAATCCCTCTGAATGTGTTTTTCTTCGATAAGAAGAGAAAGTCAGTAGTAAAAAGGGAATTCTATCAGGAAGGAGAGTCAACTGCCAAGAAATATAAAATTATAACTGATGGAAAGGACAAGAAGAATGAACAATTCGCCACTGAAATAGCAGGGACACTAGGAGCATATGCCTTGGTGAATCAATTTTCAGTTGGGCTCTTAAGAAACCAACTTAAAAGAAAAAATTGCCTCATTAGGACCCTCGAAGCCAGACTGGCCACAACAACAGAGACTACTAAAGACCAGGCGAGCGTAGGAATAGAGTAGGCCAGGTTGGCCAATAAAAATGAGATAGAGATGCTCAAAACTAAGCTCGAGCAAGCACAGCTGGTGGTCCAGGATGGTCAGACACAAGCGAGCCAACAAACAAATTTGATCGAACATATACAAGCTAGGGTGGAGATCGCCGAGAACAGAATGATAAACATTGGGATGTTCAAATCCCAAGCGATCGAGATTCGGAGCAGAGTCTCTGCGGCACAACGAAATTTGCTCGCTAATGTAGAAGCGATCTGGGACATCTATTTGCTAGTCAACCAGGTTTCGGAGAACTTTTCCGCCAGAGAAAGGGAAGCTGGAGCAGCTCGAGTCGCCTTCCAAGAGGCTGTAATAGCCACGAACAACAGGGGTTTGGGAAGTACTCCTAGGTTCAACATTTCGGAACAAACCAAAGGAAACATCTTATTAAAAGAATGGGAGCACAACATTGCCGAAGGCAAGCTGCAAGATAAAAAGGTAATGAATTCCTTAGAAGAGGCCTTTAATTCTATAGATGGCGAGCTGATAGGCATTGATAGTGGAGGTAATGCCGAGGCATTGATGTAGATGAATATGGAAAAAACCTCGCTTGATCTAAAGGAAAAAGAGGAAAGAGATTCGGCCGAGATTTCCCAAGTGACTATGGCAAACATAGTCCAAATAGACAACTATATGATTAAGCCAAGCGCGCAATTATGTGTTATCGACATCATAGACGGACAGATGGAAGACAGGTTGCAGCAGTTGGCCCGAGAATGTTACTTTTTTGAAGCCAACTATCAAGCAGAACCGTCGAAGATGATATCACAGCTGGTCGAAAAATGTGTCGCCCGTACCGAGCACGCGCGAGGACAAACATCTGGTACCAAGTGAAGACAGAGAGGAAGGAATGGAGCGATTTCTTTTCCCTCTATCATAACCAAAATTTTGTAACGATTGAGATTCTATCACATTTGTAAAATTGTATAAATACACCACAGGAAGAAAAGAAAAGGGCTGGACCTTTTTGTGTCGATTGTAACAAAGTTTTTTACATTTGAGAGTTAATACAAAGAAAATCTGAAGATTCTCAATTCCGTCACGACTGTGTTACAAGTTTGTTTTCTTGTATCTCATATTTCATTTCATTTCATATTCCCAACTGATGTGCTTCGTTATAATTTAGTACGACCACTACTATAGCGAATGAATTTTTGTTTTCTGTAATTGTTTACTGTTTTTCCTCTGTACCATCTATCAGCGGGTGTAAGACCAGTCCACATTTTCAGAATTCTACACATATTCTCTGCTACATCAGTTATTTCCTTACAGTTTTCCTCTTCTGTTTATACATGAGATTCTCCCTTGATAGGAGCCTTACACCATAGACAGCTAAATGTTTTTCTCCCACCTCATACCTTTTATTAAAATATAACTCAGTTATGGGAAAGAGCCTTTGATTTTCATCCCTATTTTATTCCTGAAACCATAAATTCTCTTTTATACGACCAAATTGAGACAACACTTAATCTCTCTTTGAAGTTTTTTCTACTTTTACTGTTCCTCCATGATTGTCCCTGTACCAACACAACCCAATATCGAACCTGGATTATCGAACCAAATGCACATCGCCTTAAATCTTTTCGACACTATTCTTAAAACAGCTACTAACCGAGTCAAACTTGAACGTTCATGGGCAGCCATTAAACAAGATATAACTATCCAGGAACAGTTGGAAGCTAGACAACGCCAATGTAGAAATCTTCCTTAGTTTCCTTTGTCAAAGGTTGACGTTTCTCCCTTTTCCACCTTTTACCCACTTTCGGATGCCTAGACATTGTACTTCTAAGCCTTAAGTACAGAATCTGGAACAACATTAGGCATCCTACTAGTCTTGTTTGGTTGGTTGTGTAGTGGGGTTTTTCAAGTGCTTTGGTTTCAAGTTTTCAATCTAGGGAATTTCAAGAGTTGGAAAATATGCTCCACTCTATGCTTTGAACCCATGGATTATATAGAAGCCCAAGAGATTCAGAGATCTCTTCGTAGGCACGAAGTGTCTATCCAATTTAATCAGATTTCAATCTTCTCTATGACATCAAAAGTTCACAAGAATGAGCATCATTGTACTTCTCATATTTCCATAATTATGAACACATTGGTACAACGAATTAACTCTTGGAGGAAAAATGAAACAAGTTAAGGAATTTTATGGTCAACCTAAGCAAGGGATATCAGTCACTAAATTAAAACTACAAAATGTCCACAAACTTTGTTCACCAAGAGCTCAACAAAGATGTTGGTGTTCATCAAATGCTTGAGGATATATACATTGGAAATAAAGAGTCACATCCTTCTAAACTAGGGTTGAAAGAGGTTGATATCCACCACGCTTTCCATTAAATCTTATGTTTTTCAAAACAATTATAGTTTTGGGTGTTTTCTTAAGATCGTATACATGTAGAAATTGTTGAGATGTAATAATTTTGGAAATTTACAAGCTCTGCTTTTAGCAAATAAAAGAGTTGGCCATTTTATTTGAATCTTCAAGCTGCAAAATTTTGTAATCTCACTGTTTATCTATGACTACAACTCTTTTAATATAAATTTCCCTAGTTTCTATTAAAAAAAACATAGCAGCCAAAACCCTTGTATTGCCTTAGTCAGAGGTGATTGAATGGATTATATAACACAAAGATACCAATAACATGTCGATTATTAATGATCAATGAAAGTGTGTGGATTCCTTTCAACCTTCAGATATTGCAAATTATTATAGATTATGCGAGACTAAATTCCATATGATCACAGGATGGGTGGAGCAATTTCACAAGAATCTGATGTTTATAAAATATTGGCAAGCTAGTGGATTGAAGGAAATAGAATTTTTGTGAAAACATTTGGCGTTTATGCAATTACCAATCTGAGAGATCCATATATTTATGCCATGTCTATTATGTGCATATTGTATGGTGACCCAAACCTCGTTCACTTTAAATATGCATGTGTTCTAGTGGTTCACACGGTGGTGTCCATAGGTTTTGTATTTAATTGGGAAACAAGCTTATCTCATTCTATGTATAAAGCTTTGGAAAAGGATAAGAATCCTAATTATGAGATTCTTCCTACACTTTACATGGGCTCAAACTTGTTGGATATTATATGTTATCCAATGCAAACAATTTTATTTCTCCAATGCAAAAATCAGATTAGTTTCTTTTAAAATATGGGTAAATGGAGTCTTGGATGTGAGAGTTAGATCCATAATATCCATAGGGGTGTAAGACCTTTTACTCCCTAAGGTATGCAAATAAAACTAAGGTAGATCTAGGAGGGTGTACACCCTTGTACTCCTCCTAGTAACCTTGGTAAAAATGACTTATAAACTAGCAAATAAATGAAGTTTTGGAAGAGGGTGTATGTACTTACACTCCTCCTAGGGTTTTAAACAAGAATACCATGGAACAAGAAGAAAACACCAATAAATGCAGAAATTTCCTTACCAATTCCACAAGATGCAAGATCGAACCCTTGTTTACCAAGTAAATTCCACTACAAAGAAAGAGAGTAAGTATCCAAGAGGTGTGTGCTACCTTATCTCCACAATATACCAAAATAAATCCCCAAAATACATTTTCACGAGAGAGAGAGAGATATCCAAGTTGCCCAAAGAGTGTGCAAATTTCAGCCAAGTATCTTCTCCAAGATAGGAGAGATATGATAAAAATGAAATGAAATGATTCTTATTTATACAAAACTCCTAAAAATTAATTGTCCACTTAACAAGGTTAAACCACAAAACAAGGGAGGCATTTCCCTTATTTTTCCCCTTTACAACTTTAAATTTGATTTTGCACATAAGAAAACGCTAAAAGAAGTATGATGTCACCCCTTTAGGGAAATGTTTTGGCACTTTGAGAAAGTCGTTGAGCTTGGAGATGAAGCATTGGGCCTCCAAAGGCCTCCCTCTCATGTGCTAGGGTATCCTCCTTCAAGCCGAGGCTTCTCTCCATCCAAATGGTTCCAAGTGTCAAGCGAACACCACCACAACCAAAACCCTAGCCCCAACAAAATGTCAAGCCCCAAGATGTAGCACTCTAGCCTCCAAAGGCAATTAATTAAGGTGATGAAGGGATAGGATATCTCATCTGAGGTGTCTCTCAATACTCCAAAGGTTTTCATCCTCATCCGGTGTGTGGGTCATGGTATCCACCTTGTGGGATTTATGCCCCAAGGAATCCCAAGCTAGGCTTGTTCCTCCAAAATTGTCCACCAAGCAAGGTCCTGCAAAGCCAATGAATACTCCCTCCAAGGATCTCAAGTCAAATTCATCATGATAAGTAAATGAAGTCAATAAAAGAGTCACCTAAGCATGTGCATCAAAAATTACCTCATCAAATTAAACAAGTGCTCAAACACCCTATGCAACTTGCAAATTTTATGTATGGGAGGGTTCACAAAGTGACCTATTGGGTGAATCATTTCCTAAGTCAAGGAGTGTTTCCCAGGTGGACCCCCTTCCTAGCCATTTGGATAAGATGGAGTGGATGGGGGAAATAATTTTGGGCATGGGGTTCATGACATACAAGGGATCATAGTGTCTTAGTTATGGGTTCCTTTGTAGAGGGTGTGTTGCACCTTCATTTTCAATGCATCCTTTTTCCAATCCCATTTAATGTCATTAATTAATTAATATCCAAAACAATTGGGTACTCCTTATGGGGTAACATATAGATTGGGGGGAAGTACCACAATGTCACTTGAAGGGAGAGGTACAAAGAGTTCCATGGGGGTAAATTCTAACTTGTAACGCACTTGTGTAGATCCCTCAACAAGTGGGACATATATATACATATATATGTGTGTGTGTGTGTGTTTGATTTTGCAGGTCTTTGAATTTTTAGGAAAAACATTTCATTGTTCTCAAGACCTCTTTGGCCGTGCATATGGAAGGTTATGATTTGGATTCTATATTTTTCCAGATACATTCCCTCTAGGCCTTCAGCCCCTTCTTCCCATGAAAGTGTTGGATTACTGAGAGGGGGGGTGAATCAGTAATAGAGAAATTTAATCCTTTTTCACCATAAAATGCAAGTTTTATATCAATGTAGCATTATCATCCAATAGTTGTAGAGTAAATAAACAATGAACAAATGAACAATCATACACATACACAGTACACAAGTTTTTACGTGGAAACCTAAAGTGGGAGAAAACCAAGGAATGATTTTTATTATATGTCTTTAAGAATTACATTCATTGGAAGGACCAACTTCCTTTGTTTTCCAACTACAACTAAAAGGAGTCTCCAACCCCCTAGTTTCTCAGGCTACAACCTTAGGGAAGTTTCAACTCCCCAATTCTCTGGCTACAACCAGAAGGAGGCTCTAACCCCCTAGTTTCTTAGGCTACCACCTGAAGGAAACTCCAACTCCCCAATTCTCTGGCTACAACCAAAAGGAGGCTCCAACTCCCTTTGTTCTTTGGCTACAACCGAAAGGTGGCTACAACCACCTATCCTTGCCCCGTCCAACCGCCCTGGAATAAAAGCAGAACAATGGAACCACTGTCACATTATCACTGTGAGATACATTGTTGTAAACCTGTACCAATCAACCTGTAATCAACCTGTACCATAAACAAGTGCATCAACCATGCACCAACTTGTACCTCAACATGTACCATCAACCATGCATAACACAACAACTCATAATCATCACCAAGATCAATATGTTCTTCTAATAATATACCAAGACAAGTATGCTACATCATCCATAAACCATGTGTCAACAATACTACCAATAAGTGTCTCCAACCATGTACCAACTATGTACCAATAATGAATCAACTACTCATCAACTATGACTCATCAAGATGTACCAACATCATCAACTATACACCTCATGTATGTGCCAACTCATCAACTACTTGTCTCAACCATGTACCCAACATGTACCTCAACCAAAATCCCTCATCAATTTTATCATCCAAATCTAATTTGTAACTTTGTAATAGACTTGGTGTATATGATCACATACCTGCAGACCTTCCTTAACTTTAACAACAAGAGACTAGCATTTTATCAAACTTTACTTTAGTCTCACATGACTAATTTTGGATTGGTCAACAATCCTAACTTGAAATAATCATAACTATGTACCTATAATCAATAAACATCTGAAAATGGTACACAATGTTCGTCAGTGTCTTTTATACAATTCCTCCAGATTTCACTACATGGAACCTCTCTGAAAAGGAGTTATAGCAAAAATGGAATACCTTGTTGAATTTGGCTTATTCTAAAGATTGACCTTGTAGAGACTGCCCCGCATGAAATATTTGTTGTATAGATATGAAAATGGTAAAAAAACATACTACGGACTATACTCTAACCAATACATTTGGTCTTACTAAATTTGGATCTGTTATGAAGAGTTTATGGCGTTTTTACCTGAAACACTTGTTTTAGACTAGTTTTGGGACTAGCCACAAACCTTATTTTCCACGGAGTGTAACTCCAAAAATACAACGCCCCACGGGATGACATTTTTATCACAGCTACTTGGATATGTTTCCTCAATGGCCTCCCAATTTCACGATCTAAATCATTCTACAAAAAAAATTATTGCGAAAATGGTGAGATGACCTGTAAATAACATACCTTAGAAAGCATCATCAAAATAATTTATCATCCCTTGAATTTTCGCCTTCTTTACTTCACCTTCCCTCTGAAATTCGTCTTAGATATCCTTTGGTTACCTCGGTCACTTGTAGATATTCAATATTCTCAAGTGTGATTAAAATAATAGACCATTGCCTCTTATTTATACTTTTATGTAGCTTCCTCAAGGGGTTACCTTCTAACCATCTTAAACCACTTTCCTTATTTTAGGGCTAAACCACTTCTAACCACTTGTCCACTTAGTAATTTCTCCATTAACTTTATTATTTAAATAAATAAAAAATTATCTACTTTGACTTGTAGTACACTCATCACTTCACTTTATTATTTACCTTCTAAAATCTCTTAAACCACTTTCCTTATTTTAGGGCTAACCCACTTCTAACCACTTGTCCACTTAGTAATTTCTCCATTAAATTTATTGTTTAAATAAATAAAATTGTATCCACTTTGACTTATAGTACACTAATCACTTCACTTTATTATTTAAATAATTTCTTCTTTGCAATCACTTTGACTACTTTGACCTTTTGGGGCTTCTAGATGACTCATGAGGGTTCTCCAACTTCACATGGTCATAAATATCTAACCGTGAGGAATTATGTGACATTCCACATACCATCGGAAATGGCATGACATGTACTATCCATATAGAATACTCATACCTTCAAATATATTAAAACTCGTACCATTATACATCAAACAAACTTGATTTCATTACCCAAACCTTTGTGCTATCGAATTTCGCTATCAAACTTTCTTCAAGGGTTGACATCAATGACAACCAACCCAAATAATCAACAATATACCCCTTTGGAATTGATGGAAGTACTCTGATCCAATACTGAAGTCATAACACTCATGCTCCCCCTGGAACCATGCCTCTATGCTCTGCATATGATAAATCTCTCCCCCTTTGTCATCAATGGAAAATCCATCTTTCCATCTGAGGTTTCTCCCCCTAATTGAACTATCCTTGGGGATACTCGCCCTGACTAAAATCTTCCAAAAAATGATCTCCCAACCTGAACTATCCTCTTTATGGTGCTTCCTCATGTAAATCTAAGACATATAAGATAAGCATTCAAAAGAATTCATTTTGGAGTAAAAATTAATTTGAGTCTCTAGCGAAGATACTCAAAGGATTCTCTTGGAAGTAGTTTTGTAAATATGTCTGCCACTTGTTCTTTTGTGACTACATATTCAAATATGATGTTCTTCACTACAACCTATTCCTGTAGAAAGTGATACTTGATTGGAATGTGACTCGTCTTGGAGTGCATCACTGGTTTCTTTGAGATACCGACGACGCTTGTATTATCACAATAGATTGGAATGGGCTCATCATACTCAACCTGTATATCTGTCAGAGTTTGTTTCATCCATAGAACCTGTGTACAACATGTTTTTATTGCAATATACTCTACCTCGGTTGTAGATAAGGATATTGGTGATTGTTTCTTGATTATCCATGATACTAAACACTCACCCAAGTAGAATTTTGTTCCACTAGTGCTTCATCGATCATCAATGCAACCTACCAAATCTGCATCTATGTAGGCAATAAGTGATAGATCCTTTCCTTTTGGATACCATAATCCAAACTCTTCTTTTCCTTTGAGATATATGAAAATCATCTTCACTGCTAATACTTGTGATTCATTTGGTGTTGCTTGCAATCATGCCACATGTCCAACTGTCTGCATTACATATGGTCTGGATGTTGTCACATATAGTAAGATACCAATCATTGACATGTATTTCCTCTAGTCTATAGACGTTTAATCATCATCTTTTCTCAACTTGCCACTGGTTTGCATAGGAGTGGTAATTGGTTTGCAATCTTCCATTCCGAACCTCTTTAGCATTTCTCTGATATACTTAGTTTGAGAAATAAAACTTCTTTGGTTGCTTTGACGTATCTGAAGACCCAGAAAGAAGGATAGTTCTCTCAGTAATGACATTTCAAATTCATTATGCATATTCTTTGCAAATTTCTAGCTTAACCTGTCATAATTGCTTCCAAAAATAATATCATCAACATAAACTTCAATTAATAAAATGCTATCTTGAGTTACCTTGATGTAGAGGTTGTTGTCTGCACTTCCTTTTCTGGACCCTGCCTGTTGTATATATTTATCCAGTCTAGAGTACCATGCTCTAGGATCCTGTTTTAGACCATACAATGCCTTCTTCAATTTACACACATAATCTTCGTTCTCTAACAACTGAAATCCTTCCAGTTGTTCAATGTAAACTTCTTCTTCAAGTTCTCCATTTAGAAAAGATGATTTCACATCCATCTGATACACTTTAATATTCTTGGAGCATGCATAAGCTAAAAGAAATTGGATTACTTCCATTCTAGAAACAGGGGAAAATGTCTCTTCAAATTCGATTCCTTCAACCTGTGTGTATCCTTTACATACCAATCTAGATTTGTTCCTTGTAACATGTCCATCTCCATTCAATTTATTTCGGAATACCCATTTTGTGCCAATCACATTCTTATTCTTTGGTCTTGGAACCAATTCTCAAGTGTCATTATTTTCTATTTGATCCAATTCTTCATCCATGACCTTATTCCAAAATCCATCCTTGTTGGCCTCTTCAAAACTGTTTGGTTCAATCGTAGATGAGAGTGCTAGGTTCTTTTGTTCTATTGAACTAGTCTCAACTCATGCATCTTTGTTTCTGATAATCTGATCTGAAGGATGATTCTTCTATACTTGTTTTCTAGGTGTCTTTGGAGGCACTTGTTGAACTTTCTCTTCTAATTTTGTTTGATCCTCTTCATCTTCCTCTTTTACTTCTTCTTCATCTTCTACTTCTTCTTCGTAAAGTTGTTCCATTGATTCATTTTATTCTTCCTTTAATTCTCGTCTACCTGTTTCATCAATTGTTGCATTGATGCTTTCCATGACTTTGTTCAACCTCATATTGTAACACTTGTATGCTTTCCTTGTTTGAGTAACCAACAAGTACTCATTTGTCCACATGAGAGTCAAAATTTCCCATTCTGCCATCTTCTCTTTTGATGTAGCATTTGCTTCCAAATACTCTAAAGTGCTTCACATTTGCTAGTCTTCCTTTGCATAGCTCGTAGGGATTTTTGTCATTGTTTTTTCTAAGAATTACTTTGTTTTGAATGTGAATTTTTGTATGCATTGTATGTGTCCAAAGAATATATGTCAATTTGGAATCCATTAGCATTGTTCGAGCCATTTCCTATGTAAATATCATCCATTATGATAATGTTCTTTTCTCTCTGAACCAATCTATGAATCCATGCCCTCGTCCACTGTCATATATCTGTCCAAACCTGCTAAGTGTTCTTATGAATCCATATATGTCCATACTACCCAAGACTCTACTGAAAATTGTCCATAATGTTGACCCATTTATCATTATACTATCATGAAGTATCCACCACTACAATTGATTGTACTTCTGCTAACTGACTTCTCTAGATATGTCTTCTCAAACTTTGCAAGTTGCTCGAAGGATGGTTCTTTGGTCTGCCACAACTATCACATAGACTCCCACTGTCTAATATTCATATTACATGGGAGTCTCTAAGCCGGGTGGCTTAGAACAATTTCTTCTCTGATGTGTACTCATCACCATCTTCATTGGTAGATTCATCATCTCTCTGAGCTCTGACTTCTTTATTTTTGTCTGTGGATTCATATTTCACTACAATGCTTGGAAGTAAAACCTCTTGAATATGCTCCTCATTTACCTGTCCTTCTTTTCTTTCAGTTATTTTCCAAACCTTTTTGTATCTGACATATTTATTTTTATCTGTAGAATTTTCTTCATCTCATTTTATTTCCAATCTTGCGATCTCTGGGACCTGGTCTTTGTTCACCTTTTCTTCATGTTTTCTTATCCATACTTTCTTATATCTGATAACATTGTTCTCTTTCATGGAAGTATCGATCATGCTTCTACAATCACTAAATATGTTTCCATAGTTATGACATTTGTAACATTCAATGGTACGTGGGGCCACATAGGCATTTCTTGCTTGAACATTTCTTTTATAATCCCTGCAATCTGCAACCTTGTGTCCAAAATTAGTACAATAAAAACAATGACCATAAAGAAATTGGCATACCTGGGAGTGAATGATCTTATTTTTGGTGTATTCCTTCTGAATTTTTGCTTTGACAGATCATGATCATGATTGAAGCTTCTTTATGGCTTGAACATGGATGGTCTTCTTGAAGATGTATCTTCAATAGTTTTATTAGATTCTAGTTGACCATGATTCCTTCCTTTGAGTACTTCTGCATAACTCTTTCTATTTTCTTCATTCTTCTTTTCTAGAAAGCTAGAGTGCTTCTCTTCATTCTTTATGACTGATGTGGATGTTTTTGTCTCTTCAACGTTCTTGTTGAGATTGACGATTTTACTTATCAATGTGACAACTTTTTCTTCAAGCTTCTCAGCCTCTTCTTCTTTCTTCATTATCTGAGACTTCATGACTTCTTATGTTCTTTTTGCTTCTTCAAGATGGATTCTTAATGTGATTATTTCTTCTTCAAGTCATTTCTCTTCTTGACCAACTCTGCTTCAAGCTGGTTTAGATCGTCAATTCTTTCCTTAAGATGATTTGTCAATATCTTCTCTCTCATTTATACTTCTTCCTTTTGTGTTGCTATGTTGGCTTCCAAATACTGCTTTTGATATTCAATATTTTCTTCGATCTTTCTGGCTTCTTCTAGCCAAGTTCTTAAGTTCTCGATGACCTGTTGGGATTCTTCAAAAATGTGAACACTTTCCTTTTGTTTCATCAATTCTTTCTTGAGTGACTCGTTTTCTTCTCTTAGTTCATCTAAAGCACTAATCAATTCTGCTTCATAATTGTCTTCCTTTTCAATTAGTTTTTGTCTCATTTCCTTCATGGCATTCTATTTCAAGATTTCCGCATTTTTCACAATTAAATCAAAACAACAAACCTCTAGTGATTATGTACTCTTCATCTTCTGAATCTGTTTGACATGGTGAACATAATTCTTCTTGATCTGTATCTACATCTTCTTTGTCTTTTTCTAAATTTACGATGGGTGAAGAATATATGTCATGTAACTTATCCCAAATTTCTTTGGATGATGAACATTTACCAACATTTTCTCTTATCGGATTAGGTAATCCTTCCCAGATGAAATCCATTGTTATTTTGTTATTCTTCTTCAATTCCTTCTTGGTTGCAGTCTTTT
Organism: Picea engelmannii; assembly: GCA_009831015.1. Classification (NCBI taxonomy): domain Eukaryota; kingdom Viridiplantae; phylum Streptophyta; class Pinopsida; order Pinales; family Pinaceae; genus Picea; species Picea engelmannii. The sequence continues at coordinate 165,461 of ML790016.1, read as the reverse complement.
CTCTTTTTAAACTATCATATCCTATAACAACTGATAGCCAAATATAATTCCCCTGTGCCTGTAAAAATGCTTTCGTCCTTCTCCACCACATCTCATACTTTAAACCATTCTGACCATTAAACATTGGTACTCCATTCTCAGAATAATCCATGATCTCCTTCCAATGGTTAAATTGTTTCTTGAAGGAACCTGCTCTGATACCAATTTTTGGATTATTGAGAGGGGGGATGAATCAGTAATAGAGCAATTTAATCCTTTTTCACCATAAAATGCAAGTGTTATATCAATGTAGAATTATCAACCAATAGCTTCAGAGTAAATAAACAATGAACAAATGAATAATCATACACATACACAGTACACCATTTTTTACGTGGAAACCCAGAGCGGGAGAAAAACACAAAATGTTTTTTCTTAGATGTCTTTAAGAATTACAGTCATTGGAAGAACCAAATTCCTTTGTTTTCCAGCTGCAACTGGAAGGAGGCACCAACCACCTAATTTCTCAGGCTACAACCCGAGGGAAGCTCCAACTCCCCAATTCTTTGGCTACAACCAGAAGAAGGCTCCAACCCCCTATTTTATCAGGATACAACCTAGAGGAAGCTCCAACTCCCCATTTCGCTGGCTACAACTAGAAGGCTCCAACCCCTTTTTTTCTCCGACTACAACCGGAAGGTGGCTACAACCACCTATCTTTGACCCATCCAACCACCCTGAAATAAAAGTAGAATGATGGAACCACTGTCACACTATCACTGTGAGATATATTGTTGTAAACCTGTACCAATCAACCTATAGTCAACCTGTACCATAAACAAGTGCATCAACCATGCACCAATATGTATCGCAACCTGTACCATCAATGAGTGCATCAACCATGCATAACACAACAACTCATAATCATCACCAAGATCAATACGTGCTTCTAATAATATACCAAGATAAGTATGCTACATCATTCATAAATCATGTGTCAACAATACTACCAACACCTGCCTCTGACCATATACCAAGTATGTACCAATCATGAATCAACTACTCATCAATATGTGCCAACATCATCAACTATAAACCTCATGTATGTGCCAAATCATCAACTACTTGTCTCAACCATGTACCCAACATGTACCTCAACCAAAAGCCCTCATCAATTTCATCATCCAAATCTGATTTGTAACTCTGTAATAGACCTGGTGTATATGATCACATACCTACAAACCTTCCTTAACTTTAACAACAAGAGACTAGCATTTTATCAAACTTTACTTTTGTCTCACATGACTAATTTTGGATTAGTCAACAACCTTAACTTGCAATAATCATAACTATGTAACTATAATGAATAATGGTCTGAAAATGGTACACAATGTTCGTCAGTGTCTTTTATGTGATTCCTCCATATTTCACTACTTGGAACCTCTCAGAAAAGGAGTTATAGCAAAAATGGCATACCTTGTTGAATTTTGGCTTATTCTAGAGATCGACCTTGTAGATACTGCCCCGCATGAAATATTTGTTGTATAGATATGAAAATGGTACACAACATACTAAGGATTGTACTCTAACCAACACATTTGGTCTTATTGTATTCTAAAATATCTTAAACTACTTTCCTTATTTTAGGGTTAACCCACTTCTAACCACTTGTCCACTTAGTAATTTCTCCATTAACTTTATTATTTAAATAATTTATTCTTTGCAACCACTTTGAGTAATTTGACCTTTTGGGGCTTCTAGATGACTCATGAGGGTTCTCCAACTTCACATGGCCATAACTCTCTAACCGTGAGGAGTTATGTTAAGAACCAAATATCAATATAGCATAGAAAAAACTCAGAAAAAGTACTCAACGCCTTGAAAAGGAGATAATTTCAGATAATAAGCCTCTTCGAGGGGGCAACCTCCTTTTACCCCACTTAAATGTTCAAGTACAAGATG
>ML790016.1:139097-160309 GCA_009831015.1 Picea engelmannii | reverse complement strand
TTCTTCTTCCTCTTCACAATCTATGTAGAATAATTTCTTCTCACCACACTTATGTCCCTTACTGTACTTGTTGTCACAATTAAAGCATAAACCTTTTGCTTTTCTTTCCTCCAATTGTTAAGGTGTCAACCTTGTAGGTTGAGATGTTTTAGAAGAAGGAGCATTGTTGTCTCTATAGATGTTAGGATTGGTCCTTCTAGTAGCCATAGCCATATTTTTACTTTCAACATTTCTTGCCACCTTAAATGCATTCTCCAATGATTTGGATTCCCAAAGGTGAAGCTCATGTTGAATGTGATCCTTTAAAGTTCCTATGAATACATCAATCAAGTGCTCATCTGGAATATTGGTTACCTTTATATTCAATCTTTGGAAGTTCTCAATGTGATCGATAACTGAACCCTTTTTCTTGAGATTTATCAATTGGCTAAAGAAGGTATTGCTCCTTGTATCCTCATAGTGTGTTATCATTTCTTCCATGAAAATTGTCCAAGTATCGAGTGATTTGCGAGAACAAATCCATCGATACCATACAAATTGATTAGGTTCTAAATATAAAGAATCAATTCGTACCTTTTGTGTATGTGGCACATTATGGAGATCAAAGAATTGCTCCATCTGAAGTATCCATGTGATTGGGTCCTTGCCATAAAAATTCCTCATATCAATATTAGGAATGTGGTTGGTCTTCAAAACAAAGTTGGAGTTTCTCCATTCTTGATTTTTCCTCATCATGAATTTCATGGGATGCATTTTCACTTTTAGGTGTCTTCACTGTTACGAAATTTTTCAATACTTCCATGATCTCCCCTTTTAAACCATCCATCTTAGTATCCAACATAGCTTCCATTGAATCCATATTCTTTTGTAGTTCATTTATGTCCCTACGCATTTCTTCACCTTTATCAAGAGTCCAAGTAGGATTTTTTGGAGGCTGATTTGGTGTAGAAGTTCCCTTTTTTGGTGGGATGTTGGCCAAGTATCACTTTTGAACCTTGATTTTGAGGTGGTTCTGCTAGAAAATATTTCTTCTATTGTATCTCCTATGTTTCAGCCCTTCTGGGTATGAAACTTTCTTTTATGTAGTTCTCTGATATTTCTTCTCTGCAATGCCACAGTTCTGATCAAAATTGGATGTGCCAAGTGGAATTTACAGTAACTTCCCCACAACTTGCCGATTTTTAGCCTTTCCAGGAGATCTCACTTGTATAGCGTTCCCCACACAAAATAATTGATATACAATTCTGAAACTTGCACCAAAAATACTACAGACTTTCCACAATCCAATGAAACCATTCCCACTCAATTTTAATACTCTAGGAAAAAGTTATGATTGTTTTACCTAGAACACCTTCTTGAGAATAGTCAATAGGACTAGTCAGATACCCTATCTTACACAGGGTGTATCTACAAATTTAAGATGACCCAGAAGCTGAAATTTTTACCACAGATACCTTACTAATTTTTGTAAATATCCTCTGGAGTGCAGGGTCTGAAAAGTTACAGAAAAATTTTTATAGTGAAAATTCTGCAATGACTTAGTCCAAGATGATTCCATAACCCTATCTTGTACAAGTTGTATCTCTGAAAGTATAAGGCCTCCGGAGATGAATTTTGAACCCAACGTACCTTGATCCATCAAATAAATATCTTCCAAGTTGTTCCGTATGAAACTTTGTAGAAAAAAAGTTATAGCAAAAATTCCAAGGTGTCTCAGATGTAGCAGAGAAACCCCAAGATCCTTGAGCTCTGAAACCATATGTTAAGAACCAAATATCAATATAGCATAGAAAAACCTCAGAAAAAGTACTCAATGCCTTGAAAAAGAGATAATTTTAGATAATAAGCCTCTTCGAGGGGGAAACCTCCTTTTACCCCACTTAAATGTTCAAGTACAAGATGATTCAAAATGAAAATCTCTCCTTGGTATATATAGGAGACTAGGAGGTATAATTACAACTAATGGCCTAAATCCGACATAAATAAAATAACATTGCTAATATAATATGCCCCAATTAAGGGGTAATGAGACAATATTAGGGCTTAACAAGTTATATGGCATTCCACATACCACCGAAAATGGCATGACATGTACTATCCATCTAGAATAGTCTTACCTTAAAATATATTAAAGTGCATACCATTATACATCAAACAAACTTGGGTCCATTACCCAAACCATTGTGCTACCGGAATTGGCTACCAGACTTTCTTTAAGGGTTGACATCAATGAAAACCAACCCAAATAATCAACAGAAATGAGGGGCAATCCCTTCTTGGTTCAGTACACCCAAAAATGCCAAAATATAAGGAGGGGAGGGGATGAACTATGGAAAATGGTAAGTATTATTGGGAATGGCATGATGATTTTTCAAGGGAACCTTCCAGTAGAAAACCTATCCCTAAGGGTGACCACTTACTAGGGATCAATGTCAACCACCAAGGTGAAACAGGGCAAAGAGCATAACTTCCAAGTAGATGTTACATAATCAAAAGCAACTTTAAATTAAAAACACTCAAATGCCTCCAATATTGAAATAATACTCACCATAATACATGGCCTATACCTCATGGAGCAAGACCCAATGTATTCTAGAAGCAAGTTGATGTGGTAGATACCATCGTGATGAATATGAGATATGTGGTGGTGAGGCGGGCCTCTATCTGTGAAAGTGGACATTGTCAGCCATCTATCTCTCGGTACTCCATGTATGCAACCTGAGGGCCTCGAGACATCATCTCCTTAGTTATCCCTAGTAATTGGGGGTAACAGGACCAATCAACTAGTTCCTCAAGTAGTTAGGTTTTTTAATATGAAGTTAGTTTTGTAACTAACTATCATCATATATAAATAGTAGAAAGTTATATTAGATAAGGGATTTTTTGATGCAACACTTCTGTAAGAATTACTTCTTCGTATTTTTAATATTGAGAAGTCATTTTTGGCCAAGCAGTTTCTGAAGAAAAGGGAATTTTTTCTTGTTTTTAATCATCGATTACTCTGGGTATATTATAATAAATGGTTTCATGACTCATGCAAACATATTGAGATCAAATCCCACCCCCATGTCCTTCAAATTAAACTTGTTTGAATGGAAAGCATCGATCTCTGACAAACCCTAGCTCTAACATTGTTCCTATTTTGCACATGTCCTGAGTCCACTATGGATGAGGCATTGATGGGGGTGGTCCCTGCCCATCCCTAAAATTGAATCCTTTCTCTCACTAGTAGCCTCACTAGGTAAATTAGTCAAATACATTCTCGTTTCATTGAAAAACTCCACGAGATTCCTAAAGTTTGACTTCCTTCCACCTCCTTTCAAATGACTATGAAAGCGGTAGATCGAGGGCTAATCAATACATTTACAGGACTTTGGCCTTCTTCTAGGGCCATGGAAATTTGGATCTAGAATATTTGGAAACCCTTGATCAAGGGTGAGATGACCCATTACTTTTTAATTCGATGGTTTTATCCTTTCCTCTTCAAGGAAAAGGAATACAATGATCTTATTTTTTGAAGTTGTCCTTACTTTTATGGCACCAAAGGGATGTACCTCAATATATGGACCCTTGATTTCAACCCAGAAAATGGCATCCCATCAACAATTTTGGTTTGGGTGCATCTTTCATATCATCCTATGCATTGTTCGGATGAGACCATCGTGGGATCTATTGGAAATTCCCTTGGTAAATATATTGATCGAGCAGAACCTAAGGAATCGATGTTCACATGTGCATGGATCTTTTTCGAAGTAGATCTAAAGAAAGGATTTTCTAAGGCCATGTAGATAACACTAGACAATTGGAAGTGCATACAACCAATGGATTAGGATTAGCTTCCGTTTAAATTCCAAGTGTGCCATTGTTGAAATCCTTACTCTGGAACCTAGGTATCTTGTTATCTAGTGTTTTCCTTGTTGCAAATCAAGTTAGCAGCTCACAAAACAAAAATAAATTGTTGGAATATTCAACTCAAATAAATATATTGGAAGCAATACTAGAAAACAAAAATCTCATTCACAATACACAAAGATATTTTTCCCATCAACTAAGCTTATCATTCAAATGGATTCGGAGTTTACAAGGGATCCCTTACCGGTAAAATGGCCCAATTAGAAAAGAGACAAAGTACATCAAAAACATGACTGGATGATCTTCTACCAAAAATTATTGTACAATCTTGTATGGCGACAATACGACTTTTACGGTGATACTTGTGTTGTTCTGCACAACCTGTACACTAAAACCCATGCTGACTGTGTGACCTATACCAGAATACCTGCACTATCCACGATGGTCGATCCTTCTGTTGTATAATTGTTCTCTCTATTCCTTTGGCCTATTTCTCTAGATGGAAATACTTCTCCACCTATCCAATATCTCTTTGAATCACAGTCCTTTGTGATCCAATACTCTAAGAAAAATTATTTCTCTACTTTGTATCAATGTATCATTTTTCTTCTCCTTCACCCTATCCTTGATTTTATAAGATTGAGTTATGACATAACCCTAATCTCTAAAGTGATTGATAGTTGAGATTACTTCTCACCTCACTTGAGATCAATGGTTATTATTTAATTCACTAATACTAATTAAAGCATTTATTTAAATAAAACTCAACTCACTAATAAAATCACTTTACTTTAATAATTCATTTAATTAAAGTAAAGTCTCAAAGTATAAGGATTTGGATGACTTCCAAACATATAGACACTTAGACCTGTGTGGAAATACCTAGTTGATGCTACCAACATCAACACTCCCTCTTAGTGAGGAAGGTATTTCTTGGAGAGCCACCTGGAACTGGTTCTCCCTCTAACCCTGGCACAATGTCACACACATCATCCTGCACACTAGCATCCCTCCAACCCTATTGGTCAGTTTCTCCCTAAACACTAGAATTTTTAGAATCAATGATGCTACATATCAATGCCATGAATTTTGGAAACTTCGTCAAAGGCCTTCTCTCCCTCAATGTGATCCTGGGAGCCTCCTTCTCCTTAGCATCCATCAATGGCATCTCATACCAACTCAGTCTCCTAATAGAAATAGAAGGGGATAACTCCCTCTTTCCATCTAAAGGATGACTCCCCACACTAGAAGCCTATGAAATATGCTCATCCTTTGGCTACTCACCCTTTAGAGCCTCTCGCTCCTCATCCTCTGTCACTAGAAGAGATGCATCATCCAATATCTTCTTGGATCCTCTTACAATATTTCCTTGCAACCTGTATATCCTTCTCTCTCTGACACCAATGTTGATTTATGTGTTATGGATAGCTCCCTATGAATATATGAGTACTTTCCCTCTCTGAAAAGTCATGGAAAAACCCCTATTCTCCAAAAATGAAACTGAGAGCAAGTTCTTCTTCATTTATTTCACTTAAAGCACATATTGGGCCTCTAATAAACCCCCTGACTTAAGTTGAAGCATGATAGTTCCCTTCCCCTTGATTGCATACTTGGAATCATCACCAAGCTCCACATGGGTCCTTGAGTCCTTTGTTAAACTGTTGAATAGATACTATACTTTTGCCATATGATTAGAAGCACCATTGTCCAAGTTCCAAGCACTCCTTGAGTTGGTGTTGGTAGAAAGGAAGAAGAACATTGAGAATTCATTCTCAAACTTTGTTGCAAACTCATCTTGTTGTGTCTCTATTGATGCTACTATTTGTGTCTTCCCTTGCCTCTTCTTCTCTGGACACTGTGATGCATAGTGCCCATAATTATGGCACGCAAAGCATTTGATTTTACTCAAGTCCTTATTTTTCCTTGGTTGTGATGATCCCCCATCATTGTTACCCTTCTTGCTAAAACTCTTTTCTTTTCCCTTCCTTGTCTTACTAACAAGAGTTAAGTTTTCATTATTTCTTTCATGCTTGTTGTTCTTAGAATCCTATCAAGTTTCTTCCTAGATGAAATCATCCCAAATCCTCTGCTAATCTGGGAGATGTTCCCCAGCACATACTCCCTTGAAAAATCGTTCCCAAGACTTGGGAAGACCATTGAACACCACATTCATGAGTTTTTTGTCCTTTGTTTTCTCCCCTATGGCTGCAAGTTGATCACGCACCTAAGTGATCCTCATGAAATAGTTGGTAACATTGTCATATCTAGAAATTTGCACTGATCTGAGTTTATTTCTTAAGGCCATCTTCCTATTCATGTTAGTTCTCTAGAATAAACCTACCAAGGCATCAAACATATATTTGGTATTCTTCTTCTCGGATAGGTAAGGAATTAGATGATCCTTCATTGAATCCAATAGAACCCTCCCATGTTTGATCTCCTTCTTCTCATGAGCTACCAAAGTTTTCAGATATTTCGATGGAGAAATTACTTTTTCCACTAACTCTCAAAGGTCATACTCTTTTAACGTCAAATTCACTCTTAATTTGCAAGATAAAAAGTCGGATGCTCCATCCAATCTATTTTTAACTCTCAAAAGTGTTGATACCATCCCTTAGAGCTGAAAAGTTGCCCTGGAAATAACTTTCTTCTGAAACTGTCCCTATACTGACTTGTACGGCCTCTCCTCATGCTAACCTATGTTAATCATGTGACATGTATGTTGATACTCGTGTTGTTCCATGCAACCTGTATGTTAATACTCGTGTTGTTATGTGACTTGTATGTTGATACTCACATCATTTCTGCATGACCTGTAATAAAATACATGTGTTATTTTTGTAACTTGTACCAGAATAGACGCGCTATCCTCGGGCAGCCCAATCTGACTGCAGTACAATTGTTTCCCTTAAATCTAGCATTCGATTTATGTCTGCAAATTATGGATATGAGATCCGGCTTCCTCTCATAGTGATTTCTATGATACCATGTTGAAATCCTTACTCTGAAACCTAGGTATCTTGTTATCTAGCGATTTCCTTGTTGTAAATCAAGTTAGCAACTCACAAAAAAAAAATACATTGCTGGAATATTCAACTCAAATAAAGATAGTGGAAGCAATACTAGAAACCAAAAATATCTTGCACAATACACAAAGATATTGTGGCCATCAATTAAGCTTATCATTCAAATAACTTCAAATCTTACAAGGGCTCCCCTAATGGGAAAATGGCCCAATTAGAAAAGAGACAAAGTACATCAAAAACTTGACTGATTGATCTGCTGCCAAAAATTGTTGTACAATCATGTATGGTGAGAACGTGGCTTTTACGCACCCACGTTGTTTTGTGTTATCACAACCTATATGTTGAAAACTGCATTGATTTTGCAACTTGTACCATAATACCTGCACTGTCTATGGAGGTTGATCCTTATTTTGTATGGATGTTCTCTCTCTTCCTTTGGCCTGGATCTCTAAATGGAAGTCCTTCTCCACCTATCCAATATCTCTTTGAATCACAATCCTTCATGATCCAATACTTTGAGAAAAAATATTTCTCTACTTTGTATCAATGTATCATGTGTCTTATCCTTCACCCTAACCTTGCTTTTATAAGATTGAGTTATGAACTAACCTTAATCTCCAAAGTGATTGATGGTTGAGATTACTTCTCACCTCACTTGAGATCAATGGTTATTATTTAATTCACTAATTCTAATTAAATCATTTATTTAAATAAAACTCAACTCACTAATAAAAGAACTTTGCTTTAATAATTCATTTAATCAAAGTAAAGTCTCAAGGTAGAAGTATTTGGACAACTTCCACACGTCTAGACACTTAGACATGTGTGGAAATACATTTCCAATGCTACCTACATCAATAGCCATGAATATATACACTTTGCCAAAAATATATACCAAGAACATCCCTAAAAGAACAATAACCCTAGGAAAAGGATGATCAATGGAAACAGGTCAAGAAAAAAAAAAAAACAATCGTTAGGTTGCCTCTTCTTCAAAACGAAAGAAAGGACCCCCAGCAGTAGCACCTTCAAATCCATTTGAATCTAGGAAATATTCTAGTTGGCCACGAAAAATTGGCCCCTCAGCAAATCCATCTTGAAGTAGCAATGTTATACCAACCATAGCAGCTCAGGGTAAAGATCTCAATCCTTCTAAAACCAAGTATGAAATTCGTTCTCAAGGGAAAAACATCCCCACCACTAAAATGGTATATTATCCTCCTTACCATGCTAGAATCTCCTTTTAAATGTTGATATTAGAAGAAAACCTTGATTCAAACCCACTGCAAATAGATGAAAGTATTATATCTGAACATGAGGAATAATTGGCACATTCTCCATCTCAGGTGTTATATTCTTTTGGAACTACTCCTCATATTCAGGACCCTCCCATATAAAAATAATTGAGATTAGATGAGGGAAATGACGAATAAATAGTTGAAGAAAAATCACAAAAAGGAAAGGAATAAAACCCCATAAGGAAAGGTGAGAGAAACAAACTGATTAAGATAAAGACCTAGGTAAACAAAGCACTCTAGAGAAATTTGGAATGGGTACTAAAAGCATAAGGAATCAAAGTGGATCTCACCCTCCAATAGGGGGATCAAACAAACCCATTAGTAAATAAATGAATGTTGTTTCTTGCAACTGTATGAGACTAGGTCATAGGAATAAGGTGGAATCAATGAAGGATCTATTTAAAATTGAAAAACCAATGGTCTTCCTACTCCATGAAACAAAACTAGGGGTTGAGGAGGCCCTGGATATCTATAAGAAAAAATGGCATTGTAGTGAAGGTATGGAAGTTAGTGTGAGAGGAGCCTCAAGATGCATTTTTACACTCGGGAATATCTCTCTTCTTCATCTAAGCTTTAGTCACCACTCTCAGTATTGGATCTTGATGAACCTTGCTAATCTGCATACATGTGAGGTTTTTAACATTGTAAATGCCTATATGCCTTCGACTTATGGGGGAAAATTAGAATTTCAAGAAACATTATACACCCTAAAGGAATCAAAATATTGGCAAATAATCCTTGTAGCAAGAAATTTCAATACCACTATCGGCCAAAATGAAAAGCGCGAAGGTAGCATAGTTAGAAACCCCTTTCAGGAAAAGATGAACGACCATATTTCTCTATGGGACCTTCTAGATATAAGTCCAAGCAAAGAAATATACACCTAGACAAATAAAATATTTGTTCCAGGACATATAGAATCCCAACTTGATCGATTCTTGGTTTAGATCTCATTTCTTAACACTTTAGTTTCAGTCTCCTCCTGAATCATTTCATGGTGTTCTTCTGATCAAAGGCCTATTTTTCTTATGATAAAGGATCTCTAGATTATGTTCCCATTCCATTTATATATAAGCCTATTTGGATGAAATAAAAAACAACAATTGATCCAGGTGGATATCGGTGGCCGCCCACCTATTCCAACTAGCTCAAAACGGTCTTCTGGCAATTTACTATTTTTAGCAGTTTTTCAGTTCCTAAATTTTCGGGGCTATTTTGAGGTCCTAAATGAATTTTTTTGGGGATATAGCACCTCAATAATACCCAAAGGCTCTGATTGATCCCCCAAAATGAATCTCCTTGACAATACTTTTCCAACGAGTTATTGTGTGCCCCAAAGGGAGATCGTATGCCAAAGTTACGGCCCCGAGAAGTTGATACACCAAACTACCTAAAACGGGGTCCACAAAATTTTTGGCTTTTCATCTTCTGAGGTTAGGGTTTTGGATTTTCCTTATGATAAAAAGGCCTTTGGAGCCTCATTTTAAATTCATCTTCTTGTGAATGTGAGTAGTCGTCACATCTCTTCTCAGAGATAAGCTTCCACCATTCTAGCTAGTCTTTCACTCTGTATTTTTACAGTCTTGTACATTTCGGTCATTAATAGAAATTGTGCATTACTGTATCTTTGTGTTTATGGTTGTATCTCTGATAAATATATGTTATATTATTGGATATTTGATATACCTCTGTACATTTCTTTATTATATGTCCGCTCTCATTTCATGTCGAAAATAATATGGATTAGTGGTACCAGAGCAGGTTGCTCTTGATCATTTTTTAGTGCATGTGCCTGACGAGGTCCAAGTATAGCAAGTTGGGTCTCGAGCTTGTCTCTCTTGAGGACAATCACTCTCGCATGGACGAAATGATGGAGATTTTTTACACATTCTTCAATGCCTGCCAATAACAATCGGTGTGTCTTCATCAAGCGCCCACTTTTGAAGCACCTCGCCTTTCAAGGTACAAGTCAATTTTGATATTCCCATATTTGAAGGACATATAGATGCAGATGCCCTAGAAAAATGGTTAAATCTGCTAGAAGGTTATTTCTTTTTTCACAATTTCTCCGACAAGAAAAATATCAACTCCACACTCCTTAAGGTTCTCCCCCATGTCAAACATTGGTGGGAAACTTGCTGGAAGCAAAGTTCCACAGAGGAGTCTAGAATATATGGGGTCCAGCCCACTTGGGATTTTTTTGTGCATGTGGTCAAGGAACAATATTACCCTATTGGTAACTATGATGGCCAGTACATGAGATGGACTATGTTGCATCAAGAGAGGGTCCAAGTAGTGTCGGAGTTCACCAATACCTTCCATACCTTGCACACCAAGCTGGGTATCAAATATTATGCGCGACCTTTGGTTCTGAAATATCGTGGGGCTCTACAAAAGTACATCCAAACTGAAATGGATTTTTTGGACATCTCATCGTTGGGAGTTGCCTATCGATATGTTGTCAAAACCAAGTAGCAATTTAGGCACCAGAACAAATAGGATTTTGGGTCTGCAAATCCACAACAACCAAATTATGATAAATACGACCCTAACAAACAACCTCCTGAAAACCAAACTAAGCCATAGGAAAATAAGGGTCACAGAAAGACGACGGACACTGGAAAGTGGTGTTATTTCCAAAAATTACCCTAGCATAACACCAATGAATGTCACTGAAAACAGTCATGGTGTTCAAAATCAAAGAAAAATATATGAACCCAAATTCATAATCTGATTCAGAAAACACTGGCAGAAGACAGATCATCGACGCAGACCCCACTGCTATTGTCGTGACCACAACAATTCAACCAGAATATCCAGCAGATCCTGAAGAGGGGGAGCGACTCTTTCATTCACAGATGTGGGTGAAGGGGACCTCGTTGCATTTCATTGTTGATAGCGGAAGCCGGAAGAACCTGATATCAACAAAGATCGTCAAACAGTTGGGATTGTCAACAACACCACACCTGCAGCAATACAACATTGAGTGGCTTCCCCAGGGATGAGATCTTTGTGTCATCTAGTAGTGTCAATTTTCATACGACACCCATCCCTTCAAGGATGAGGTAATATGTGATGTTTCCCCACTGGATTCTTGCAATGTTCTCTTGGGCCAGCCATATATGTGGAAGCGCCATGTTATCTATCAGTATCGACCCCATAGTGTCATTGTTACTATGGGGGGTCATCTCTACAGGATAACAGAGGTAGTTCCAACTACTATCCCACCTAAATAGTGCCACAAGGTAGTATCTCATACTACAAAATTCAGCTTCTTCATAATTTTTTCAAAAGGTGAACAGAAGGACATTGCAACCACTGTAGCCTTGACCCAAGACCTTTCTATCCAATAGAAGAAGATTACAGAAGAGAAAGAATATATTGTTTATTCACCTCGGAGGGTGCCTACACACTGCCCAGTCAAGCCAAGATACAATAGATATCACATCTCTTCTCAGAGATAAGGTGCCACCATTCTAGTGAGTCTTTCACTCTGTATTTTTTATAGTCTTGTACATTTCGCTCATTAATAAAAATTGTGTATTACCATATCTCTGTGTTTATGGTTATATCTCTGATAAATATATGTTGTATTATTTGGTATCTGATATATCTATGTACATTTCTTTATTATATATATGCTCTCATTTTGTGTCGAAAATAATCCAGATCAACAATGAATGTTGTTGTTAGAACTTGGAGCAATTGGATTGTGGGGTGTCTAGTCTACATCTGGGAACAAAAACTTAGAGCCATAAAGAAAGCATTCAATGAATATACAGAGACTTCCTTCTCCTCTATAGATAAAGAGGTCCACAAGAGTAAAGGAACTTTGGATTTGATTCAAACTCATTTGGAAGATGAGCCGATAACTTAAAATATCTTGATGGAAGAAAAATATGCCTTCTAGTCCTACCAAAAAACCTTCAATTAGAGGTGTCCAGATAGCATTTAAAATATTGGAGCCTCTGGGTTGTGGCATGGGAACATAATTAAAATAAAATAAATATAAACAAGCATGTGCCAGACTTTGGAAAAATAATGTCAAAGAAATCAGGTCAGCTAATGGTACAACACTCCAATCCTTTGAGGAAATCGAGGGGGTGACATTCAACCACTTTGATAAATTGTGTTCATAAAAGGGAGGACTTGAGCCAGGTGAGGTAGAAAAAATGTTGGAAAACATTCCCATTTTAATTCCATGGGAGGCTAATTCAAAATTTATTCAAGAAATCAATGAGGAGGAGATTTTGAAGACAATTTGGGAACTTGATCTAGACAAAGCACCTAGCCCTGATAGATTTTCAATAGATTTATTTTGAGCATGTTGGTATACTATTAAATTTGATTTAATAAGGATCATCTTATTTGTTCACAAAACCTTCAAAATTGAAGGCGCTACAAATTCTACCTTTTTAGCCCTCATTTCAAAAGAATTCAATCCTTCCTCTTTTTCAAGATTCAGGACTATTTCACTTTGTAACATTTCCTCTAAGATAATGGCCAAAATAATAGCAAACAAGATGAAAACACTACTTCCTAGAATTATCTCAAAGAAACAATGTTGCTTTATTTAAAAGACATAGATTATAGATAATATTATCATAGTTCAGGAGGCAATCCACTCTAGCAGGACCAAAGGGGATAAAGGAATGGCCATCATGATAGATACAATGAATGCCTTTGATCATGTTAGGAATTATTTCCTCTTTGATGTGCTTTTAGTTTGACTTTTGTCCCGATTTCATCCATTGGATATTAGCATGTGTAGGCAATCCTTGGATTTTCCCACTAGTTAATTGGAGAACCTCCTCTTTCTTCAAGCTAGCAGAGGTCTCAGACAGGGCTTCCCTCTCTCTCTCCCTTGTTTCATATCATTATGGTACAATCCCTCAGCGGAAAATTGTAATATGAATGCATTATTGGGAATATTCTTGGCATCAAGGTGGTAAGAGGGGTAAAAGGCATCAATCACTCCCAATTTGTGGATGACACCATCCTACTCGAAGGTGCCTCCACCATTATGGAAAACAGATTTAAGAAGGTATTGGATCTTTTTATTAATGTATCTAGGGGACTAATCAATCATAATAAATGTCAAAATTATGCATGGAATGCCAACAAAACCCTTCTTAATGTTATCTACATAATATTTCCTTTCCACATTTGGAAGATTGGAAATATTTTAAATATCTTGGCATGCATGTTATTTTGTGTTCTGCCTAATCTCTTTTGTGGTAGTAGATTATTTGTAAATGAAAAGAAAAGATAGTCTAGTGGGGGGGGTGGTGGTTAAATCCTTCTCGGGTATTGTTCCTTCTAAAAGCAGTCCTTTCATCCCTACCAATCTTCCAATTCTTAGTTCTTCTAGCCCCAACTGAGGATATTTTTTTGGCAAGGATTAAAACACAATTCAAAGAGATTCCATCTAGTGAATTGGTATATTGTAAGGGTGTCTAAGTCCCATGCTAGACTGGGTAGCAAAGATCCCTCTCTAATGAAATTTTTCATGGGTGCTAAGCTTCTTTCGATATTGATCACGAGGAAGTATGACTGGTGGAAGAAAATTATACATAAAAATTATTTCAAGAGACATAGGAAAAGATGTTCGCATATTGTGCTTGAAGTAAGAATTTCTAAAAGCATCTCTTCCAATCTTGCAAGTGAAACTGACTTGGGAACTTGGAGATAGGAAACATATAAATATATGGACTGATAGTATCATGAGATAGTGGCCATTGATTACTAATCAATATTTTCTTCCTCTATATGATTGGTTGACACAGAAGGGAAATAATACTCTCTATTATCTATTCCTAGTACAATTCTAGTCATTGTATAGGTTGGAACTTTGGAGAATGGCACGAATACTTAAACCAATTAATTGCTCTTCTTGAAGCTTCCCTCGGAGGTTGTTCCTTTAGGAGAATCTCTTCCTCTGATAAAAAGGGATGGGAGATGACAAATAATATGGTAAAAAGGGGATATGAATATTAGTTATCCACTATCTCTCTCCCTCCCAGGTAAACAATGTGGAACAAGTTATAGCATTCATATGGTACCCCCAAAATCAACATGTTCTATTGGACATTAAAACATGGTAAAATTTTGATTACTGAAAATGTGAAAAAGCACGGGATTCAAGGTCCATCCAGGTGTGCTCTTTTCCTAAAATCTACAGAGACAACACATGATCTATTTTTGGATTGTCAATACACTAGAAATATCTAGAGGAGTGTGATCCCTAGGATGGAGCATATATTCAAAAAGTCAAAAATTTGGAGGAGCTTATCTGAAAAATTTGAAAAATGGGGTAGCCTTTACATGGGTTCCTTAAAAATAAATCGATCTCAAAACAATTGTGTATATTCATGCCCAAGTATATATTCTAGAAAGTTTGGTTGGAAAGAAACAATGCATCTTCCATCAAGAAACACTCATCCCAGAACAAGTGGAAACTATGGATAAAATGTTATTGGTAGGACATCTCATTGCCAAGGGAGTTCACATACCATTTCCACAGTTGTTAGAGAGATATGAAGCAATATGGTTCAAGCAATTCAACATAAGCCTCTCTCCCTCTAGCATTCATGATGGAAAATATCCCAATAAATCATGTCGGTAGCTTCCACTAAATAATATAGAATTCAAGAGATCGAGAAATAAATAGAACTCATATATTCTTTTCTTTGGTGGATCCCCAAAAAAAACTCTAGGGTGGCAGGGGCAGGAGGGAATATTTATAATCCTGGTGGGAAATAGTTTATACTTACTCCGCGAGCCCCAGTATCTCCTTCGATAATGTGGTTGAAGCTTATGTGCTCTTGTAATGGTTAAATATCACCAAAAATATCAATATATGATGCCTCACAATGGTAGGGAATTCCAAACTAATTGTAAACTAATTGTTATTTGATTTGTCCCCACTTTATTTTTAGTTGACATCAATTCTTGAAAGAATCATGCATGTTAAAGAATCATTTGCAAAGGTACGTTGTTACCTAATCCAGATTATTTTGAGAATGACATGAAGGAAGAATTATAACAAACATATAAAAATGAGATACACATAAATATGGCAAGGAACACAGTAATACAATAAAACTCAAATTCTATTAATGATTGTCTAGAACACAGAAGATTGTAAAATGCAAAGCGCACAAGCTAGCTAGAATGGTGGTAGCTTATCTCTAAAGAGAGATGTGTCGGCTACGCTCATTCGAAAGAATATGATTACAATGAGGATCTAAAGACCTTTTTAACATAAAGAATAAATGAGGAAACCCTAAACATCCAAAACCCTAACATTAGGAGATGAAACACCAAAAGGTTTGTGGGCCTCGATGGGGGTAGTTGATACGTCAAATTCTCGAGGGCGTAACTTTTTCATACAATCTTCATTTGGGGAATTCGATACCTCATTGAAAAGGTCTATCTGAGGAGTACATCTTCCGTAGGGGGCTAGTGGATGTCACTAGCAACCAAAATTCCAAAAAAACGTCATTTAGGGCCTCAAACTAGCCCTGAAAGTTTGGGACCTAAAAAAACTATAAAACAACTACCAAAATGGAAAATTGTTCTTTTAGCCAATGGAATAGGTGGGTGGCCACCGATATCCACCTGGATCATTCCTCCCCCCTTAGGAAGCAATGTTATCCATTGTGTCAAGTTCCTCCATCATATGAGTAAACTTCTACTGAATTTGACTCTTGGTTAGCCACTTGCCCTGATTAAGAAACTGCCCTGCTTTGACGACCCAATAGAGTTGGATGTTTTTCTAATGGGTGCCCTTAGTATTGTTTCCATGATATGATCAAAAGTTGCATGTTCAATGCAGTCTTGATTGATTTTTGTACAGGTCAAGTGCTCGGTCACGTATGAAGTTTCTAGGAGAGGCGGAAAATATGGTCGAAGCAATTCCACATTAAATACTAGGTGCAAGCCGAGGAAAGGAGGAATACTTAATTCAAAAGAATTCTCAACCATAACCTTGGTGATGGTGTAAGGTCCGTATCAGAGTGGGTGTAGCTTCCGATGTGATCATGTAAGGTTCTCTTTCTGCAACTGCAACCATACCTTATCTCCCACCTGAAACTTGTGTGGTACCCGATGTTGATCGTGGCACTACTTGTACTTAGCATTGGCTTTCTACAAAATATCATGAACTTGTTATTGGATGTGTTGGATTCGCTCAACAAATTTTGCTACTCAATTAGCCTTGATTTGAGCATGGGAGGACTCATCATGTGCAGCTGCAATGGGCAGAGTTATGTCAATAGGGGCCAATGGTTAGAACCCCAAGCACACCTGAAAAGGGTTGTGGCCCAATAGAGCTTTGGAGGGCTCTATTGTAGCTATGTTGAACATAAGTAAGGTTTTCATCCCATGTGTATGGATGTTTGGAATTGTACATCCTCGGGATATGGAAAATCATCATGTTGACTACCTTTGTTTGTCTGTCAATATGTGGGTGGAAGGCAGTCGATTTGGTCAGTTTGGTGTCCATCATCGACCATAGGTTGGACCAAAACGTTCTCAAAAATCTACTATCTCAATCTTAGATAATGGTTCGTGGGAGCCCAAAATAAACCCAAACATGTTCAAATAAGAGATTGGTGGTGGCCTGAGTTGTGATGCTCTTCTTGCAGTGTGCCAAAACTACCATCTTAGAGAATTGATTAACGACCACGAAGACATGGTCATTCCCATGCTTGATTGAAGGAAGAATAGACATGTAATCCATGGAGATGGACTCCCAAGCCCTATTTGGAGTAGGCATAGGGGTGTATAGCCCTTGTTTCTTGATGGCAGGCTTGGCAATGGTGTAGGTAGTGCAGGATATGATGTACTTCTGGACATCTTGTCGAAGCTTCGGCCAATAAAAATGATTTTGCAGTACTACCATTGCTTTGTCTACACCAAAATGTCATGTTGCCCGGTTGTAATGAGCTTCCCATATTAGCTTGGCATACTCGCTTGAAGGAACACAGATATGGCTCAGATGGCATAGAAATCCATCCTAGAGATAAAATTATGGAACTGTTTTACCTGCACTCAATGTATAATAGGCAACAACAAAGTTGGATTCATTATTGTATAATTGTGGCCACCCGAACGTCTCATTCTCATGAGACTTAAGAACTATGGTTAGCGCTACAATTGGAGGTCGACTGAGGTAATCTGCAAACATGGTTGGTGTTTCCCTTCTTGTACTTGATGTTCAAGTGGAATTGTTGCAGGTACATGGACCACTTCTGATGGTGATCATTATGTAACTTTCCTTATGTCTGCATGAATTGCATATGCCTGTGATTAGTGTGGATGATTGTTTCCTTTCCCAGAATGTAATGCTTCCATTGTCGACTTGTATGTACAATGGAGTATGTCTCTTTGTCATAGGTAGATTATATTCAAACAACATCATATAGTGTTTCATTGTAATATGCTATCAGATGCCCATGTTGGGTGAGGACTGCAAAGAAAGCATAATTTGAAGCATTTGCCTCAATATCAAATGGTTGTTGCAGGTCTGGTAGAATAAGGATTGGTTTTGAGTAGAGTTGGAATTTCAAATCCTTGAATGATTTATATTGGGACACAACCCACACAAACTTGGCCTTATCTCAACCCTTGGTCACCTGGCTTATGGCCCAAGCGATATGAGAGAACCCCAACACAAACCGGTGGTAGAAGTTGGTGAGGCCCAAGAAGTTGCAGAGATCAGTCATTGTCTTCGGGGACACCCAATCATGGATGACTTGGATCTTGGCTAGATCCACATGCATGTGCTTCTCATCCATGATGTATCCCAAATATTGGATCCTCTGCATGTTGAAGGAAAACTTCTTCAAATTTTCATATAACTTGTGTTATCGCAAGGTTCCCAAGACCTGTTGAATATGCTTCAAATGTTCCTTGCAAGTTTTCTTGAAGATGAGGATACCATCCAGATATATGATCACAAAGGAGTTTGTGAATGACCGTTATATGCCATTCATCATCTAAATGAATGTGGTTGGGATATTAATCAAGTCGAAAGGCATGACCAGCCACTTGAAGAGACCTTATTTAGACTTGAAGGTTGTCTTCCATACATCAATTTTCTCAATCGACACCTGGTTGTATCCTGACTTCAGATCAATCTTACTGAAAAACTTGGCTCCCTTGAGCTGATCGAGAAGATCATCAATCTGGGGGATTGGGTACTGGTTCTTGATTGTGATCTTGGTCAGGGCTATGTAATCAATACAAAGTCACCATGTCATGTCCTTCTTCTATACATCTTGATGGCAGGCTTGGCAATGGTGTAGGTAGTGCAGGATATGATGTACTTCTGGACATCTTGTCGAAGCTTCAGCCAATAAAAATGCTTTTGTAGTACTACCATTGCTTTGTCTACACCAAAATGTAATGTTTCCTGGTTGTAATGAGCTTCCCATATTAGCTTGGAATACTCGCTTGAAGGAACACAAATATGGCTCAGATGGCATAGAAATCCATCCTAGAGATAAAATTATGGAACTGTTTTACCTGCACTCAATGTATAATAGGAAACAACAAAGTTGGATTCATTATTGTATAATTGTGGCCACCCGAATGTCTCATTCTCGTGAGACTTAAGAACTATGGTTAGCACTACAATTGGAGGTCGACTGAGGTAATCTGCAAACATGGTTGGTGTTTCCCTTCTTGTACTTTATGTTCAAGTGGAATTGTTGCAGGTACATGGACCACTTCTGATGGCGATCATTATGTAACTTTCCTTATGTCTGCATGAATTGCAGATGCCTGTGATTAGTGTGGATGATTGTTTCCTTTCCCAAAATGTAATGCTTCCATTGTCGACTTGTATGTACAATGGATTATGTCTCTTTGTCATAGGTGGAATATATTCAAACAACATCATATAGTGTTTCATTGTAATATGCTATCGGATGCCCATGTTGGGTGAGGAATGCAAAGATAGCATAATCTGAAGCATATGCCTCAATATCAAATGGTTGTTGCAGGTCTGGTAGAATAAGGATTGGTTTTGAGTAGAGGTGGAATTTCAAATCCTTGAATGATTTCTATTGGGATACAACCCACACAAACTTGGCCTTATCTCAACCCTTGGTCACCTAGATTATGGCCCAAGCGATATGAGAGAACCCCAACACAAACCGGTGGTAGAAGTTGGTGAGGCCCAAGAAGTTGCAGAGATCAGTCATTGTCTTCGGGGACACCCAATCATGGATGACTTGGATCTTGGCTAGATCCACATGCATGTGCTTCTCATCCATGATGTATCCCAAATATTGGATCCTCTGCATGTTGAAGGAAAACTTCTTCAAATTTTCATATAACTTGTGTTATCGCAAGGTTCCCAAGACCTGTTGAATATGCTTCAAATGTTCCTCACAAGTTTTCTTGAAGATGAGGATACCATCCAGATATATGACCACAAAGGAGTTTGTGAATGACCGCTATATGTCATTCATAATCTAAATGAATGTGGTTGGGATATTAATCAAGTCAAAAGGCATGACCAGCCACTCGAAGAGACCTTCTTTATACTTGAAGGTTGTCTTCCATACATCAATTTTCTCAATCGACACTTGGTTGTATCCTGACTTCAGATCAATCTTACTGAAAAACTTGGCTCCCTTGAGCTGATCGAGAAGATCATCAATCTGGGGGATTGGGAACTGGTTCTTGATTGTGATCTTGGTTAGGGCTATGTAATCAATACAAAGTCACCATGTCATGTCCTTCTTCTATACCAGAAAAATTGGGCTTTCGCAAGGTGAGGAGATTGATCTGATGTGGCCCTTCAAAATTATCTCTTGGATCTAGCATTTGAATTCTTCATTCTCCATAACATAACACATGTACACAGTGTTGGTTGTGGAGCCTGATTATGTTCCTGATTCAAAGGTCCTTGCTTTTAGCCATGTTTATACCCCATGAAGACTTTACACCCCATAAGTATGTACACTCTTCCATGCGGGGGAGTGCAGAGGGGGGGTACCCCCTCTGCAGGGTCTGGGGGGCCTATCCCCTCGGCTGGGGGGTTCGGGAGCGAAGCGCCCAAAGGAAAAATTTCCTTGTAAATTTATATTATAATTTCATTGTAAATCTGGATCGTTCATTATAAGGTCGCAGATCTAACGGTAGAAATTATGTTAGGGTTTTTTGCCCTAGAAGGCAACCCTCTGTTATGAGGGAAATGTATTGCAACTATGCATTATGGTGAGTATTGTATTCTGAGAGAGTATACTGTGAGAGAAAGAAGAGGAAGTTACAGCGGGTTTTTCTGTAGGTTGTATCCCTTCATTTGTTGGATAATAATAAAGGAAGGACCTGGCAATTTCTCTGGTGGACATAGCTCACACTAGGTGAACCACGTAAATCTGTGTCTCTCTTTTATTGTGTATCTTATGTGTTTTGTTTCCACATTTTTTTTATTTTATTTCTCTGCGGTCCTATTTTTCTAACAATTAGTATCGGAGTGAAAGGTAACTTGCAGGAAAAGAGGGTTCCTGGTTCGAGTGGGAGCAATGTCGGAAGATGGAAAGTTTAGGGTCGAGAAATTTAATGGCCAAAACTACCAGTTATGGAAGATGCAGATGGAAGATTATTTATATCAGAAGGATCTATTCCTACCATTGCGTGGAGTAGCAAAGAAGTCGATGGCCATGAAGGATGAAGAATGGGAGATTCTTGATAGAAAGGCTCTAGGAACGATACGGTTGAGATTGGCAGCATCAGTGGCTTTCAATATTTTGAAAGAAAAGACAACGAAGGATTTGATGGATGCATTGGCTAAACTGTATGAAAAACCCTCGGTGTATAATAAGGTATTTCTAATGAAGAGATTATGTAATATGAAGATGTCAGAAGGTGGGTCTGTAGCAGATCATTTAAATGAATTTAATACGGTTACTAATCAACTAATTTCTGTAAAAGTGGACTTTGATGATGAGGTTAGGGCTCTTCTAATCTTGTGCTCATTGCCAGAAAGATGGAATGGCTTGGTCATGGTTGTAAGTAACTC
>ML790016.1:124372-137492 GCA_009831015.1 Picea engelmannii | reverse complement strand
GTGAAGCATTTGTCCATATTGATAAAGAAAATAGAACAAAGCTTGAGTCTAAATCCAAGAAGTGTACCTTTATTGGATACGGTGTTAATGATTTTGGTTATCAATTATGGGATTATGAAAATAAAAAAATCATTAGGAGTAGATATGTCATATTCAATGGGAAGATCATGTACAAAGATCAGTTGCAGGGAAAGAAACGAGAAGAAGAAAAACAAGAATACACAGTGCTTGATGAGATCACTAAAAAAGAAATTCCAAAGGAACTTGAAAATAAAAATGTACAACAACAGGAGCAGAAGGTACCTCAAACACCTGCAAGTGATGTTAGAATATCTACCAGGTTAAGTATACCCCCTAAACGATACTCTCCTTCATTGTATTATTTATTGTTGACTTATTCTGGTGAACCAGAATGTTATGAAGAGGCAATGCAGGTAGACACCAAAAAGAAGTGGGAGCAAGGCATGAAAGAGGAAATGGATTCCTTGGCAAATAACTAGACTTGGGACTTGGTTCAGTTGCCTGCGGGAAAAAGAGCATTGCAGAATAAATGGGTTTACAAGTTGAAGGAAGAAGATGGAGGAGAAAAGCGGTACAAGGCTAGACTTGTTGTAAAGGGATTTGCACAAAAGAAAGGTATATATTTTGATAAAATATTTTCTCCTGTTGTTAAAATGACTTCAATTAGGACTATTTTAAGTCTTGTGGCAGTAGAAGATTTTCATCTTGAATAGTTAGATGTAAAAACATATTTTCTCCATGGGGATTTGGAGGGAGAGATTTATATGCAGCAGCCACAGGGGTATGAGGTCAAAGGGAAGGAGAATTTGGTATACAAGTTGAAGAAGAGCTTGTATGGCCTAAAGCAAGCTCCAAGG
The DNA here is from genome assembly GCA_009831015.1 of Picea engelmannii. NCBI lineage: Eukaryota > Viridiplantae > Streptophyta > Pinopsida > Pinales > Pinaceae > Picea > Picea engelmannii. The sequence continues at coordinate 136,614 of ML790016.1, read as the reverse complement.
CAGTGGTATTTGAATTTTGACAGGTTTATGATAGAACAGGGTTATAGTAGATGTCATTCTGATCACTGTGTTTATTTTAAAAGGCTAGAAAATGGAAGCTATGTTATCTTGCTATTGTATGTAGATCATGCAGGGATGATTTTAAGGATGGAAATTTATTTTAAAATTTAGAAACCTTGGCGAATCTTACTAATCCTTCATATGTCAACTATAAATTTTTGGCGATATTTTTGTAACAATATTCAAATTTATGAGTATTTTATATAGTTTTTATAAAATTTTGGCGATTTTTAAGGTAAAATATTTGTATCCTATAGAAATTGGGCGAATCATTTTTAAAATAGCAAATCTCATTTTTGGAAAAACCATGGAAAATTAGCCCATGAGCGAAATTTAGCCCCTAAAATCATCCCTGTGTAGATGACATGCTTGTTGCAGGGTCTAATATGTAGGATATAAATATGCTCAAGAAGAAATTATCCAATTCATTTGTGATGAAGGATTTGGATGCTGCAAAGAAAATCCTTAGCATGAGAATAAAAAGAGACAGAAAAAATCGCAAATTGACATTGTCTCAGGGTGAGTATGCAAATGATGGTGTATGGTTGAGGGTGCAGTGTCGTTGTCAGGTTCAACCTCTTGAAGACCTTTGTTGAGATTAGGTTATTCCAGCTACCACTATCAATAATGAAATGGAGTGGGGTCCCCTTCACCCACATATGTGAGTGGAAGAGGTGCTCCCCTTCTTCAGGCTCCTCAGGTTCCTCTGGCTTGAATTTTGTGGTAGCGATGGTGACATTGGGTTTTGCGTCAATGATCTATTTTCCATTTTCCAGCTCTGAATCACAATCTGATTCAACATCCGACCCTAGGGATTTAATCTTAGCCAACAATGACTATTTGGAGCAACATTCATTAGTATTGTGCCAAGGGATTTTGTGGAACTCACACCACTTTCCTTTGTCCTTCTTTGACTTCCCATCACCCTTATTTGATGGTGGATTGGACTGGTTGTCCTAGGACTGGCCATCCTTTCTCTATCCTTTTCCATGGGATTTAGATCCACCTTGACCATAATTCGGTTGCCGCATATTTGCAGACCTAAACTCCCGCTTGTTTTGTTGCTTAAATTTTTACTCAATTTTGACAGCATATCGATAAGTGGCACCCAATGACAAGATATCTAGAAAATCCAATTTGGTTTAGATATACCTGTGTAGAGCCCCACAGTATTTTTGAACCATATGTCACTCAAAGTATTTGATACCCAGCTTGGTGTGTAAGGTATGGAAGGTATTTGTGAACTCTAGCATTGTTTGGCCCCTCTCTTGACACGGTGTGGCCCATGTTGTGTGTTGTTCATCATAGTTTCCAACATGGTAATATTTTTCCTTGAGGGCATCAACAAAAGTCACCCAAGTGGGTCCTGGCCAAAAAATTATAGTCTTATCCTCGGCATGTTGCTCACAGTAAGTCTCCCACCAATCTATGACATGGGGAAGGGCCTTAAGGAGTGTGAAGGTGATTTTTTATTGTTGGAAAATTTTTGCAAAGAAAGATAACCCTCTAGCAAAATTAACCATTTTTCCAAAGCATCAACGTCTATCTGACCTTCAAATAAAGGAATATCAAATTTAACTTGTACCTTGAAGGGTGTCCCACTTCCGAAGTGATTGTTGGTTGAAGGTGCCTTCGTTGTTGTTGGCAGTTGTCAAAGGATCTGGGAGAAATTATCCATCATCTCATTCCTCTTTCGCACAAGGGATTCCTTGATCAACTATTAGATATGATCTCTTTCTCCATATTTCGTCTTTTATTCCACAATGGGAGGTTACTTGGGCGGGCGAGAGTGATTTTCCTCAAGAGAAACAAGCTCGAGACCCAACTCTCTATACCTTGACCTCGTCAAGGACATGTACTAAGAACGACAAGCAGACTGCTCTGATACCACTGATCTGGATTATTTTGGGAATGACATGAGGGAATAACTATATCAAAGATATAACAAGGAGATACATAGAAATATGGCAAGGAACATTGTGATACAGTAAAACTCAGATTCTATTAATGATTGTTTGGAATACAAAAGATTGTAAAATGAAAAGCACGCAAGCTAGTTGAATGGTGGTAGATTATCTTTGAAGAGAGATGTGTCAGCTACGCTCATTCGCAAGAAGAATATTAGAATGAGGCTCCAAAGGCCTTTTTAACATAAAGCATAAATGAGCACATAATGAGTGAGGCAAAGGAAGAGGGGGGGCTTAGAGAAGAGGGAAATTTCTATTTGTTCATTGTTCTAGGTAGGTCGGATGGGGAATTATCCCTTTCTGGCCACTATATAAACCCTAAACATATAAAACCATAACCTCGAGAGATGAAACATTGAAAGGTTTGTGGGCCCCGATTAGGATAGTTGATACTTCAACTTCCCGAGGGCGTGAATTTTTCATATGATCTATGTTTGGGGCGTTTGATACCTCATTAGAAAGGTATATCCTAGGTGTACAAATTATGTTGAGGGTTATGGAATGTTGCTCGCAAATTTTGGTCCCCCAAAAGTCCAAAAAAACATTGTTTAGGGCCTTAAAACGACCCTGGAAGTTTGGGACCCGAAAAACTGTAAACAAACTACCAAAATGGAAAATTGTTTTTTGAGCAAGTGGAATAGGTGGGTGGCCATTAGTATCCACCCAGATCATTACCACACATTGCATGAGAATAATATAGTGCTGAATCACCAAGAAAACCTAGCCACTAGGGGGAAATGGGGTTTATAATTATCAATGGTAAGGAATATATACAACTAGTACCCTGATTATGTAATGAAAGGTCCAAAAATATCCTCATTAATAGAGCTCATGGATAGACACATGGCACTCTCCTCACATGATGCAAAAACTAATGAGATGAGACATCATCGTCCCTACCACATGATTAAACCTCAAACCATGCAGCTTGATGAATGCACTTCCCTGACATAATGTAATTGTGGTGGAAAAAAGATTTGGCTGGGCATTTATGTGTTTGGTTGTACATGGAGCAAACTTGATCTGAGGATCAAAAGCCTTGGTTTCCTCGCAACATGGTTCTGTTTCCATCCTCTACTAATTGTAGTGGCTCCACATATAGAATTTTGGTAGAACTCTCCTAGTCCCCTTGGCTCGAAGCACTGTGGTTCTCTCTTATAGCTTGAGTTCATAATCATAATTGAATTTGAGGTAATTTCTCTACTACAAATGAGCATTAGTAGGTTTCTTGGTTTTTTCGTTGGGGGTGCTTTTATTGTATTCGACTTGGGTTGCTCTAGTTACCTTCAAGATAGCCCCAAATCAAATTCAAACATCTCTAATTTGAATTTGAGCCTCGAGTTAATCCTCTCAATGTTTAGAAGCCACATGCCCATTCATTGTGATCATACCATTTCAAAAATGATCGTGGATTATAAATAGCTCAGGGAGACCAAGCAAGTATTTCAAAGGAATAAAGAATCCATCAAGGTTTAGGGTATCTCCTTACAATCACTCTCTAACCAAGTAATGGTTTAGAAAAACAACTCCAATCTCAATGTGGATATCATCATGGGTATTCTTCTTCAGTAGAAGCACGTTTCAACTCTGGAGAATGAAATTTATAAATTGTGTGATCTCATGGTCTGTCTACTAGATGAGAAGTATGGTGAAACCAATGTTATGCCTATTTTGATAATCAGAGCCCTTTCTAAGCCAAATATGGAAACAGAGGTCCAGATCCATTCAACTCAGGTGGAAGGACAAGCAATATTGTTGGAGACAAGGAAGCAACAACAGGAGGCAAGGCGATAGTAGTTGGTTGACCCTCCCTTTGATCCATAAACATATATGTATTTTAAAGTTTATAGGATTTTAGGTCACTTCTATCAAGTATATACTATTAGATATTTCATAATAATGTTGTATTGGAAGCTGCCCTCAACTAGTATCCTTAAACAAAGTCATGATCCTTTTTTTATAAGCTAAATATAGGAAATAATCATTTTTTTATGTAACTTTGTTATGAGCTTATGCAACAGCCTTTTTAAATATAATTCCATAGTTTCAAATAAAAAAAATCATGGATTACTCTAGGTTTTTCACAACATGGAATGCACTATAAGGAATGTTTTATATACTACATACTACTCTACAATTTATCAATATTTATTATTTATCTTTTTCCTAAGAATTTTCTCAATTCTATTGAATGTGAGACTATGCAATGTGGTTTGATTAGAAGATTATTCTTTTATCATAATTTCAATGTAACTATTGATATGCTTCTTTAATCATAATTGTTTCTAAAAACTTAATAATAGATTTACAATAAATCTTACATTCTTACTTTCTCATTTTCATCATTAGCATAGTTCTAGTTTAGCATTCTATTCTATTTATTAATAGTAAACTAGCTAGAGCTGATAATCCATTTTTTTCTTTCAATAAAACTTTTAAAATATTAAAGCTCATCAAAGGTTGTTGGGCCATTGATCCGAAGTGTTTTTCCACATCAAACAAAAAATAGTCTAATTGGGCCTCTTTTCTAGGTTAAACCCCTACTGTTGATGCTGGGTAATTTTCCCCGTCATCACTTACATAATGAAATATCACAAAGAAAGGCCTTAGTGTCTTCTTATTTCCTTGAGAGCACATCATCTACCACATTCTCTTTCCATTTTTTGTAGATAACTTCAAATTCATAACCTAGCATCTTGGTGACCCACTTTCGTTACTCCTATAAATAGAGTCGATCTTCCAAGAAGTATTTTAGAATATCATGATATGTTTTTACCTTGAGGTGTTTTTCCATTAGGTAAGTGATATGAAATGGATCTAGACTGAAGAGTGGATAAGACTCGGTACCTGAAAAACAAATTGACAATCAGAATTTGTTATGTAAGCCACATAAAACAATGCAAGTACGTGGAATAAGCCCAATAATGATATAACTAAAAAGTTAAGGAAAATAATTAAAATGACAAGGAGAGAAGGCTAAGGAATGGGAAGTGAAGAGCCATGGTTGTTGGCCTTCCCTTACCCCATGGCTATCCCTATTTATTCACTCTCTCTCATACTCAAAGGGATTTTGGCCTGGTAGGATGAGAGCATTGTAAAAGTTGGCAAACTTGAAGAAAGAAGAATAAACTGAGCAACATTCAACTGGTTTTCCTAAGTTGGGTTCCAGGGTAAAAATCATGTCTCGTTGAGTTTTTTTTTCTCCTCTGTGTGAGTTGAGAAAATGACTGGTTTAAATTAACTTATGTAGTTTATTAAAATTGTCAGTAATCTATTAATTGCTTCTATGCATTTTTTTATAATCATTGTGGGTGATGAGTGGTTGGTTGTACATTTGTTTTTCCTCTGGAAGTGTCTAAGTTTTTTATTGTCATTTCTTTGTTGCACACACGTTGTTATTTGTTGCTAAAATGTGAAGAGGGGACCCTAGATGAAGGAAAGTCCCCACATGCATTTTCCATGGTTTTTAAGCCTTACATGGGAATCCCAGCTCAAGGAGAGGCCAAACGCACCTATTTTTTTTGTTGCCCACAATTTCCATTGTTTGTTGAGTGCTCCAATTAATTGTTGAGATGATTTTCCATTTCTTGGCCTGAAAACCCTTCTCTATGGGTCGATCCCTCATTACCTAGATCTTAATCTTTGCCATGGGCTAAATGCAACCATATGGTGATTGTATCTAACTATAAGAATCTGTACCCATCCCATTTTGGTGTTCTAACACTCATTCCTTACTCATGGGTGTCCCAATGCTTGTCCTCTCATTGCCTAGTGTTGCATACAACCTCACCAAACAATCCCATGATTTCCATAACTTGGGTTTTTTTTCCAAGCTATTATGTGTGAACCCTGGCGATAGAAGAGACCCCAATGATGTTCACTTGTTGGTTACCATGAAAAAAAAAACTAACCCTAATTCTATGATTGTTTCTAGTGCATGGTGTAATGCCCCAACATTCCTACACCCTAAACCTAATCTTGAGGTGCTCCAAGGAATTTTGTTTTTTTCTGGATGCTCCATGATTCATCATCTTGGTCAATTGATACCTTTTTTATATTTTCTCATTTTCTTATGGTACGGAAATTACCTTGGGTGTTCTATGAAATCACTAGTGATTTCTCTCATGGCCACATACCTATCTGGTCATATTGGGCGCTAAAACTCTTGTCAAGGTGTTGCAATGCTCTTGTACATCAACAAACATTTTCACCAAATATACCTACCAAGGTCTATGTGGTACAACCATTTAAGAGCCAGATATGGAGTGGGTAGTGACAACACAGTGAAGTTGAGTGTACATTAACCATTGGGTGACTTTTACTGAAAGACTAGGCAATTTAATTGCTAGTGAGTAGCAACGCCACCTGGACTATTCTTCTACATAAGGATAACTTATTTCTGAGTGGGTTTGGTTTAGGTATCCCTCTCATTCATAAAAATAAATTGATTTATTAAATTCAATGTCATTATATGGATCAAACTAAAGTAATTGTAAAGAAGGAGTGTGATAGTGAACGTATCTATCATCCACTCATTTTGAGACATCTTACTCTAGGTTTGAATAGGATTTGGGCTTGTCTCCCCTATTAATAATCGAATGGGCATAAGTATATAACAGTGGAAATATTTTTCAAAAGGAGATATTTAGAATAATTAGCATCAATGAAGATGGCACCTTCTAACTTAAAATTAACGAATTGTTGGGTTCCCTTCAGATAGTTGTTTGATGTGCGCCGACCTTACCCAAGAACAAGCTTTGTAACCTTGAGAGGAGTAAAAAGATCTTTGCATGAGACAAAGGACTGAAACATGGTATCCTCCAAAAGACAGAGAGTTCTATGAAAAAATCGGAGACAGAATTGAGAGAGAGACAAGAAATAAAAATCCTCATAAGGTATCTATATTGGTGAAGCGAGTAGGATACAAGTCCCTCGATTATAGATCAAATGGTATCATAGCAGTTGCAACCTTCACCAAGACACTGCTTCTAGAACTATGAACAAAATATTGTAGACTACAACATGGGAAAAGCAAGAAGAGATATGTTGGAAGACGTAAGGGCCAGCAATGTTGAGCATAGAGAAGTAAATGAAAGCCCGAAGGCACATGGAGACCTCTGCCCAATTGTTTCCATTTCTCAGGAAGAAATTTAAATAAGGACAATACTACCTCAGAGCAATCGGAACCGATTGGGACAAGCACATAGCACAGCTTGTGTACATTGGTGATAAGGTCATCCAGATCGACAACTGGGAGGACAATAGGCTTAGGCATATAATGACGTAGATGCAACAAGAGTTGGTAGAGAAGGAGAAGGCCTTGGAAAGGCTTCAATCATTTGTCCAAGAGTATAGAGGAGAAAGACAACCTTTCATTTCCATTTCAAATGCTAGCACAATGACTGAGACCAGCTTGGTAAACTCACCTTCGATAGACATCTCTCAAGATTAGCTTGGTGAATTAGAGAAGCATACCAGGGGTATTGGCTCTAAAATTCTAAAGAAAATGGGCTATGATGGATAAGGGATAGGAAAGAGGAGACAAGGCATATTGACCACCATCGTAGTCACACCCTTGGCCAAGCATGAAGGCCTAGGATTTTATGGTAGAAGTGAAACTTCCATCGCCATGAATAAAACCATTTTTGTGAAGGAAAATAACATGTCATAGTTGTCTTTCTCATTAGGAGAAGGGGCTTTGAAAATAAGTGAAGATGGCAACTCACCACCACCTCAACCTTGTTTTATATTTAAGGAGAGAAATGATGAGGAGAGTTTGTAGACTCAACCCACAATTGCACTCAAAGACATCAACAAGACAATTAGCAAAAGAAAGAAGAAGAAGAAGACCAGGAGGTCCATGTCAAACAAGAAATTTATTGTTTGTCATTGTTGTAGAAAGAGAGGCCATACCATAGACAATTGTTGGTACGCAATGACAGGTTCACATTGTGGAAAGAAAGGCCATCTTGAGAAAACATATTGCAAGAAGCAAACCATGTTTTGTAGGCCTGATTATTTTCAGAAGTTAAATGGAAAGAAGTCTTCTCCAATTCAACAGCACACATAGAGGCTCATGGAAAGGAGGAGTATGTCAAGAATTCCTTGTAGCAGCAACAAGAACTTTTTCCACCACTGCAATTTGAGTGGTCACTAGGACACAAAGTGTTGGTGACTTCATCCAGAGCTTCACCCCAAAAATTGCGCAGCAAAGAGAAGAGTGTGGAGAGTGAATATTGTGGAGATGAAGAGTGGTCTACCTCTCCAATCCAAGAGGAAGAAATTATACAAGGAGAGATAACAACACAGAAAGTATACATCACCAAAGATATGGACCATAGGTTAATGACCATGGAAACCACAATCCATTTTTTGTGTTTAATATTGCACCCAAATAACCCCTCCTTGGACATGTGCTGAAGAGTTATGCACAAAGGTCAATGACCTTAGGGGGTGTTTGGAGAACTCAGGAAGTGCTTGTAAGCATGTGCAGGAACTAGAGAGTTGTTTCCATGCCATGAATAAATTGATCCTAGAAGAGGAATGAAACCACACTTTAGGAGTTTTTATGTGATGGCAGTATGTTGGGGTCACAATGAAGAGACCAACATTCAACTTGGCTTCATTGATAGCTGAGATGGATTGTCTCCAAGTTAGAGAGGGATATGGGAATGAGTGTTGAGCTTAGAGTTTGGATTTCGATATTGCTCAAAGCTAAGAGTCAATGAGAATATTGTTGCACTATGGGAAGAAGAGAGCCATAACCAGAGCCATAGCTGAGGACCAGAGCCAATAGCTAGAGCCATGATCCAAAGCCAAAGATGGAGTTAGAGTTGTAGCCAAGAGTCAGTGTCAAAGCCACATTCTAGAGAAACAGAAAACATCGATCCATAATGGTTTCCTAGAGCTTTTGGAGACCAAAAATCCTATCAAGGGGAAGGTTTGATCCAAAATGGATATAGACTAAAGAGTGGATAAGACTCAGTACCTGCAAAACAAATTGACAATCAAAATGCATTATGTAAGACACCTAAAACAATACAAGTACATGGAATAAGACAAATAATGATATAACTAAAAAGTTAAAGAAAACAATTAAAATGACAAGGAGATAAGGATAAGGAATGGGAAGTCAAGAGCCATGGTTGTTGGCCTTCCCTTACCCCATATCTCTCCCTATTTATTCCTTCTCGCTCCTACTCAAAGGGATTTTGGCCAAGTAGGATGAGAGCATTGGAAAAGCTAACAAACTTGAAGAAAGAATAATATACTGAGCACCATTCAACTAGTTTTCCTAAGTTGGGTTCCAGGGTAAAAATCATGTCTCGTTGAGTTGTTTTTTCTTCTTTGTGTGTGCTAAGAAAATGATTGGTTTAAATTCACATGTGTAGTTTATTAAAATCGCCAGTAATCTATTAATTGCTTCTATGCATATGTTTATAATCATTATGGGTGATGAGTGGTTGGTTGCACATTTTGTTTCCTCTGGAAGTGTCTAATTTGTTGATGGTCATTTCTTGGTTGCATACACATTGTTATTTGCTACTAAAATATGAATAGGGAACCCTAGTTGAAGGAAAGTACCCACACGTGTTTTCCTTGGTTTCCAAGCCTTATGTGGGAATCCCAGCTCAAGGAGAGGCCATGTGCACCTCTTTTTTTGTTTCCCACAATTTCCATTGTTTTTTGGGTGCTCAAATTAATTGTTGAGTTGATTTTCCATTTCTTGGCTCAAAAACCCATCTCTATGGGTCGATCCCTCATTACCTGGATGTTAAGTTTTTCAACGGGCTAAATGCAGCCATATGGTGATCGTATCTGACTATAAGAATCCATACCCATCCCATATTGGCATTCTAACAATTTTTCCTTACTCCTAGGTGTCCCAACACTTGTCCTCTCACTTCCTAGTGTTGCATACAACCCCACCAAACAATCCCATGCTACCCATGACTTTGGTTTGTTGTCTGAGCTCTTATGTGTGAACCCTAGAAACAGAAGAGACCCCACTAATGCTCACTTGTTGGTTACCATGAAAAAATAAAACTAACCCTAATTCTATGAGTGTTTCTAGCACATGTTGTAATTCCCCAACATTCCTATGCCCTAAACGTAATTTTGAGGTGCTCCAAGGAATTTTGTTTTCTATCTAGATGCTCCATGATTCTTCATCTTGGTCAATTACTACCTTTTTTATATTTCCTCATTTCCTTATGGTCTAGACATTACCTTGGGTACTCTATGAAATCACTGTTGATTTCTCTTGTGGCCACATACCTATCTGGGTATCCTGAGCGCTAAAACTCATGTCAACGAGTGTTGTAACACTCTTGTACATCAACAAGCATTTTCACCAAATATACCTGCCAGGGTTCGTGTGGTACAATCATTTAAGAGCCAGATATGGAGTGGGTAGCAAGTGCACAATGATGTGCACATTAACCATTGGGTGGATTTTACTAAAAGACTAGGTAATTCAATTTCCAGTGAGTAGCAATACCACCTGAAATATTCATCTATGAAAAGTTAACTCATTTCTGAGTGGGTTTAGTTTGGGTATCCCTCTCATTCATAAAAGTAAATTGATTTATTGAATTCATTGTCATTATATGGACCAAACTAAAGTAATCTCAAAGGAGTGTGGTAGTGAACGTATCTTGTGACAAACCCATCCATAGACCTGTTGGGCTATGCCACACAGAAACTCCTATGGAACTTACTATATTGTAACATACCCAACCACCCAAGTTGGGTCATGCCACTTGATGAAAACAATAATTCCATCTGTATATATAAAAAACTTAAAGTAGACAAACATATTCTGCAAATACATAGATTCATGTGGAAATAACAGTAGAAATATACATGCATCATACACAAGCAAAACCCATAATCATAAACACATATATAAATACACAGCATGTAAATTAACACACAATTGATACTTATATTTTATAGAAGATAACCAACTGCGTGAAGACCTTCCACGGTCCTCCTAGCCTTATACCACACTGCTCATAACTCTCAGCAGTGGTTCACCCCTGATATGGTACTAAAATCCACTCGGGTAAAGGGGATTTCTAACCAGGTTGATGGCAACACAGACAACAGGAAGGATTTTGTCCCAAAAGCCAACTCAAACTACTAGCCTATAGTCTCTCATTCCACACATGCATGTTCCACCCCAGGAAGTGTGCCCCTTCTCTACTCAATAGTCCTTCGGATGCCCCACTTCCCTTCCATGGCTTCAACAACAGGTTGGACAAGAAGTCTCAGAGCATTGTAGCTGCAGTTGGGCTCCCTCGAGAAATCAATTTCCCAACAATTCTCTCACCTGGAGAGAGTTTCTCATGGGACTGACAACCCTCCTCTTCAATCCCATGAGCCTGACAACCCGCTCTTCAATCCCACGGGCCTAACAACCCGTTTCTTCAGTTTAGTGCTTAATTCAACCAGTTACAGGTAATGGTGAATATAGTAGCAGCGTTCAGTTAAGTCACAAGTGATGATAGCAACAACATTTAGGGCATGGAACACATGATGGCAGCAATGGCGCTTAGGTGAGGAACAGTACGGTTTGGGTAAGGTACAAGTGTGATACTCGTGACAGAGAGGTACCATGTACAACTCCAGGAGTGCGTGCAAGAGCGTGAGGCCAAAATGCTAGAGTGAATGGAAAATGGATTGTGAGTGCAAAATCATGAATGCGTTGTTGAATGGGAAAAATGGGAAAATTTACTAATTTTCCCCACATATATATGCATGTTCCCTTGATGACACATGGCTCTCAAGGATATCGTTTCTCTCCACTTGGGATTCATTCTCTTTCCCATAAGAACTTAGGATAAAATAATTATCCTCACCATAGGCTTTAGGAATAATATTATAATATTCCCTTGGAGATAATCCCTCTAGCTTAGCCCCTTTCCTAGGATCTTAGCCTTCCCTATCCCTTCCTAGTGGATTTTAGTCCCCCATACTATTTTATCGTGGTTGGTTTACACACAGTGATGTATTAATTATATGAGTGTTTACATATACAAAAATAGGCTCACTGACCTTAAACATCTAGACTCCCCAGCCTAATCATCACATAAGCCTCTTGACTTATAATAACCTGGCTCACCAGCCTATAAAACATATTTATAATTTCAAATGGGGATGGGTCTTAGGGTATTACATTCCCCTCCCCTTATTTATGCATTTTCCTCAGTG
>ML790016.1:95586-111087 GCA_009831015.1 Picea engelmannii | reverse complement strand
TCATGCTAATGTCTTCATCTTTAATTCTTACCTGATGATAACCTGACCTGAGATCAATCTTGGAGAATGTTTTTTCACTCTTCAACTGATCAAAGAGGTCATCGATCCTTGGAAAATGATACTTATTCTTTATAGTTACTTTGTTCAACTTCCTGAAGTCAATACAAAGTCTCAATGTTCCATCCTTCTTCTTCACAAATAATACTAGAGCACCCCAAGGTGACACACTTGGGCGTATATACCCCTTCTTCAGAAGCTCTTCAAATTGCATTTAAAACTCCTTTAATTATGGTGTACTCATCCTATAAGGAGTCTTGGATATTGGAGTTTCTTTGGGCATCATATTTATAGAGAAATCAATATCTCTTTTAGGGGGTAATCCTAGTATTTATTTAAATACATCCTCAAACTCTTGTAGGACTACATAATCTTCAATATTTGACACCTTATCCTTAGGTGTTTCTTCCATATGAGCTGCAAATATTTGACACCCTTTCTGTAACTTTTCTTCAGTTGCAATGTTGAAATTTCTCTGACAGATTTTTCCCTGGGAATTCCCTGCACTGTCCTTAGGTTCCCTTCTTCATCCTAGTAAGTAAATGCTTTATTATAACAATCTAGGGTATCATGGTGTTGGTCCAACCAATCCATACCAATAATACTTTCATAGGAACCTAAAGGCAATATGTTCAAATCTTCCCTGGTGCTCAGTCCATTCATGTCCATTGGGCATGACTTAATCATGTAATTAACCTTTCTTTTGGCTATGGTATCCATCTGCACCAACCAAGATAGTCCATGCTTTCTTCTTGGAAAATCAAATATTTCCACCATCTTAGGATCTATATAACTATGACTAGCTCCTGAATCAATTAAAATTGCAATGGTTTGGTTTTTGAGCATACCTTCCACTTCAATCATGTGTGATTGAAACTCAGCTTGCTTGTTGTCCAGGGCTGCATAGATCCAAGGTACATTTTTTCCCATGTCCTCCATTGTTTCAGCTTGTTTCACATTGTGATAAACTCTCGCTTTTTCACTCCTATGAGGACAATATCTATACTTATGATCTCCCTTACAACCCCAACATTGAATAGGTGGTTGCCTTGGCCTTTTCCCCCCTGACTCAATAATTTTGGGCTCTCTAGAAGTTGGTTGTCCATGAGAACTATTTATAAAGAATGGTGTCTTATTCCCCTTCTTCCTTTGTTCCATCTTGTACTTCTTCTTGTCTTCCCAATATTTTTAGAAAGTTGGTTTTCCTTTATGTTGATCATATAGGCATTTAGCTTGACTTATGGTCTCCTCCAAAGTTTTGGGATCATCATATTGTATTTTGTCACTGATGAATGATGGAAGCTCACTCAAATACCGATGAATCTTAACTGTCTCATCCTTGATGAAGGAGACATACTTTAGCAGTTCTAAAAACTTTCTTTCATATCCATCGACGGTCATACTTCCTAGCTTGATTTCAAAGAACTCCTTCATTTTCTTGTCATAATATCTCTTAGTCAAGTATTTCTTTTGAAAATACTTCTTGAATTCCTTCCAAGTAACGTTTTTCTCTTTAATGTGTTGCACTTGCACAAGTTGGTCCAACCACATGGATGAATTTCCCTTGAGCTGATAGATAGCAATTCTTCCTCCTACATGTGAAGAATAATTATGTAATTGAAAATACTTTCTCATGCTTAGCAGCCATGTCTCTGCATCTTCATCCTTCTTGTGCTTACCTTTCAAACATAGGAGGTTTGATTTTTTTCATTTGTCCTTGCATCTAATCCACCAGACCTCTTCTTATGCTTCCTGACAGGGGATGGACTTGAGCTACGGTGTTCTCTCCTAGTGGAATGCCTTGGAGAGCAATGGTGATGTCTGCTAGCACTTCTTGCTCTTCCATTCTCATCAGGAGACCTGTGACTTCCTGATTTTATTGAGTCAAACTCTTTATCCATTTTCTTTTCTATTATGTCCAAGATCTTCATTAACTTTATATTAAAGTCCTCCTACTTCTCATTGGCTTTCATAAGCCTTTCATTATCATCTTTATATCTTTGGAAATCCTTTTGTATATTTGTAACGGTCTCTACCAAGTTCATGTTTTCTTCCTTTCATTCTCCTTGTCCATTTAAGTTTGTACCTTCATTACCCATATGGACATCCATCCCTCTGACCTCATCTTCCTGGTTGTACGCCCCCTATGTATCTTCCATCCCTCTGCACTTTTTGATGATTTCGTTCTGATCTAATAGTTGTTAACTCTGCAAAATGTGCAGCCAACAGAACTTTGTTAGGTTGATTTATTTAACAAATTCAGGAAATTATGCTCAATTATGGTTCCATAATACATCAGAATTATTTCTTCTAGTTTCCTGAAATTTTCATGCCCGGATCAATTTTCTGAGTGAGTAGTTATATTCTACTTTTCAATACCTTTCCAATGTCTGCTTCCATGCTCAATTCTGAGTCTTGAGCAAGAAGTTATGGTTATTTGCAAATTGTCCTTCCTAGGAGGTCATCTCTGTACAACTCTTCTTCTTCTTCAGAGCCGAATTAGATCTTGGACCCCTGTTGGGTCCTCCCTTCAAATCGGAACCCCACGAACTCCTTCTCTAATCCCCTTTTGTCTTTAAAACAATTTTTGGGCACCAAACCTTTTTTCTTCAGCTCTCAATCTCATGTGTCGCAGCTATGACCAAGCATTTAGCTGAAAAGCGCTTATCCGGAGCTTCAAGACTTCAGGGCTCTCGAACTTTGGGCTTCAGAGGTTTTCATAGCATCACACTTTACTTCTCCTAAACGTTGAACCAGCGAACTCTCGGAGAGACTTTTCAGAGATTCGCACTTCAGAGGTCCTTATACCATTACACCTTAATTCTCCTGAATTCCCAAGTTGGTGCTTCAGTGTTTCATTACTTTGGTGCTCCGCTACTTCGTTCTTCGAATATTTGGACCACACCATAGGCTATGTTCCCCGAACTCCTAACTAGCGAACTTCTAGAGAAGATCTTTGGAGCTTCGCGCTTTAGAGTTTCTTGCAACAACATACTCCCATTTCCCCAAATGTCGAATCTCTGAACTTCTGAAGTCTTATCAGCAACTACGCACTAGGGAAAAAATATGGAGATGACACATGGCTCAATCGATGGGTGACACATGTTAATCTCCAATTGGTACCACAGGTATGTGAAAAACACGAAATAGGATGACATGTGGCACACTTAATATGGGTCCACGTCACACTAGGTGACATCATCATGCCGCGTCACTTCGGCTCTTCGGAACTTCGGGACTCTGGACTTCGGAGGACTTCTCAACATAACACAATAAATCTCACCAACGTTGAACTTCTGAACTCCCAAAACGGTGCACGTCACCCTAGGTGAGGTCAGCATGCCACGTCACTACAGTGCTCTGGGACTTCGAAACTTCGGGCTTCGGAAGATTTTACACCAGCATACTTTAAAACTCTTGAACACTAAATTTCCGAACATACGTTATCTAGAGCCTCGAGGCTTCATAGCTTCATAACTTTGGCCTTCGAACAATATCTCACCAGAACACTTCAAAACTCTCGAACGTCGAACTTCTGAACTCTCGAACAATTTATCCCCCAGAACTTTGGGACTTCGGTGTTCCGAGACTTCGGAACTTCCGCACCAAAACAACTTTTCACCCATAATTCTCCTGAAGGATAAATACTTGATAATATCTAGACACGTGTCCCAAACAATGGATGGTACTGATTTACTCTCATACTTTAGAGCTTCGAGGCTTCGGGGAACTCTCAACAAACACTACAAATTTTTCGAACGTCGAATTAGTGAATAATCGCTAATCTGCGGACACGTATCCTCAAACACGAATGGTCGAGATTTAGTCCAGACTTTGGGAATTCCAAAGATTTTATTCCTAGCATCTTAAGGAATCACTTCTCCCAGAGTATTGAACCTCTGAACTGTCGTGAGATCTACGACTCGCACTTGCTCGTGCGCAAATCTGACGACTAGGATATGATATTCTCCATTGTGCCTCACCTCCTTATCTATGCTTGATCCAATAGCCCAGATATGTGCTTCACCAAATCCAACGGTAAATTACTCCTCCCAGTGATCTAAGTAATTAATTCCAAAGAAATTGAGGGGTTAACCGTCGCGCTCCTTTTCCAAATCAAATGGTTGTGAAGCATTCATACCTTTCCCAACAGATCTCGTCTGTTCTCCTTCTCACAAGGATATTTCTCTTCTTTTGGGAACATAATAAATTGCTTGTGCACTCCTTTCGCTTCAAATTCGACCCATCCCAGGTCAGAATTTTCCTGAACAGGTGTTAGTTATGAAATTTTCACCACTTGGTCGATTTCTTCAAATTTTCCAAGAATTTTAACAACAGAAATTGGGGATTTTCCCAATTCCACACAAGTGACTCAATCAACTTTCTCGGCCCATCCAAGATCAGTGTTGGAAACTGGAGCTCCAATACCAATTTGTAACAAACCCAGCCATAGGCCTGTTGGGCTATGCCACACAGAAACTCTTGTGAAACTTAATATATTGGCGTGTAAATTAACACACAATTGATACTTATCTTTTATAGAAGATCACCAACTGTGTGCAGACCTTCAACAATCCTCCCAGCCTTAGACCACACTGCTCAGAACTCTCAGCAGTGGGTCACCTCCGAGCTTGGACTAAACTCCACCCGGGTAAAGGGGATTTCTAACCAGGCAGAGGCAACACAAACAACATGAAGGATTATGTCCCACGAGCCAACTCAAACTACCATTCTACAACCTCTCATTACCCACATGAATGTCCCACCCTAGGAAGTGTGCCCCTTCTCTGCTCAATAATCCTTTAGCTTCCCCACTTCCCTTTTAGGGCTTCAGCAACATGTCAAACAGCAAGTCTCAGATCACTGTAGCTAATATTCGGCTCCCTTAGGAAATCACTTTCCTAACAATTCTCTCACCTAGAGAGAGTTTCTCATGGGCCAGACAACCCGCCTCTTCAATCCCATGGGCCTAACAACCCACCTCTTCAATCCCATGGGCTTGACAACCCATTTCTTCAGTTCAGTTCTTAAGTCAACCAGTTACAGGTAATGGTGAATACAGCAGCAGCGTTCATCTAAGGCACGGGTGATGGCAGCAACAACATCCAGGGCATGGAACAGATGATGGCAGCAATAACGCTCAAGTGAGGAACAGTATGGCTCAGTTAAGGTACAGGTGTTTTGCTTTTGATAGAGAGGTACCACGTACAGCTCCAGGAGTGCGTGCAAGAGTGTGAGGTCAAAATGTTGGAGTGAATGGAAAATGGCTTGTGAGTGCAGAATCATGAAATGCGCTGGTGAATGGGAAGAATGGGAAAATGTATTAATTTTCCCCACATATATCTGCATGCACCCTTGATGACACATGGATCTCAGGGATCTCGTTTCTCTCCACTTGGGATTCATTCTCTTTCCCATAATAACTTAGGATAAAATATTTATCCTCACCATAGGCTTTAGGAATAATATTATAATATTCTCGTGGAGATAAGCCCTCTAGCTTAGCCCCTTTCCTAGGCTCTTAGTCGTCCCTTTCCCTTCCTAGTGGAGTTTAGTCCCCCGTACTCTTTTATCGTGGTTTTTCTACATGCAGTGATGTATTAATGATATGAGTGTTTACATATACAAAAATAGGCTCACTGGCCCTTAGCATCTAGGCTCCCTGGCCTAATCAGCACATAAGCCTCCTGACTTATAATAACTTGTTTCACCAACCTATAAAACATATTTACAATTTCAACTGTGGCTCGGTCTTGGGGTATTACATATCTATCATCCACCCATTTTGAGACATCTTACTTTAGATTTGAAGAGGATTTGGGCTTGTCGCATCTATTAATAATTGAATGGCCATAAGTATATAAGAGTGGAACTATCTCTCACAAGGAGATATTTAGAAGAATTAACATCCATGAAGATGGAACCTTCTCACTTAAAATCGATGAGTTGTTGGGTTCCCTTAATATAGTTGTTTGATGTTTGTTAAACTTACCCAAGAACAAGCTTTGCAACCTTGAGATAAATACAAAGATCTTTGCATGACACAAAGGATTGAAACTTGGTAGCCTCAAAAATACAGAGAGCTCTATGAAAAAATCAGAAATAGAACTGAGAGAGAGACAAGAAAGATAATTATGCACAAGGCCTCCATCTTGGTGAAGAGAGTAGGCTATAGATCCCTCGATTATGGATCGGTAAGGCTGTCATTTCTTAATTGCATGTAATATGACCAAAATATCCTTCTCATAAATGGGCTTAGGTAAGTTATTTTCTTTAAGTTGGAATATTTTGAAGGCAATGGGCGTTCCTTCTTTAAATAAAATTGAACCAATGCCATGCCCAAAGGTATCACACTCCATAATAAAGGACTCTTCCTCTTTTGGAATATTTTTTGTATAAACTAGGAATCAAACCGCCAGACCAACTTCACAAGGAATGGATGAGGCCAAACCAGATCCTAAAGACGAAAGCAAAATCAAATATCCCATGAGTGGTATATCTCCTTCTTCTTTTGGGAATATAGTTTATTGGGTTCTAAACAAGGTAATCCCATGATGAGCTACCACCTCCACACTTCCCAATGTTGGTACCTTACAATGTACTTGAAGATCTAGCAAAACAATTTACCCATATGACATTATGAGATTCCCTTAGGACACCTTCTCATTTTGATAATTTATTTCATGTCTTGCAATCTCCTCCTATTCCATGACTAGAATTGAGATCTCCGCCTTCCAAAGAAGTCCCATCTCAACCAAAGGAGGAATATGATGTCATTGACTTAGACCTGGGAGCTCCTCCCTTTTTATGTTCCAATGAAGATTTTTTATTTTGTGCTCCATAACTATGTTATAGACACATAAACAAGGCATAATTTCATGCCTATTCAAGTTATGAGTAGGCTATCTCTTGAATGCATTAGTCCTTGGATTCAATAATAATAGGTAATATCAACTATATCAAACAATTCTCCATTCCATTTAGCCAATCTCCCAATGTGAGCATGCTCATACAAATGATCATAACTAATATACATGAGTCATTTCGTATGCCTTTAGTGAGATAGTGATCCATCAAGGGTAAACAAGGATGTTACTTCATGGAGGGAACCCACTTTACCTTACCTCATAAATGGGTGGAAGTTACCATTAGGAGAGAACCCAAGCATTCAGAGTAGGTTGTACTTATTCCTTACAAAAGTAGGCATGTGTCCTTCCAATATATGTGAACAAAGACCTATATTGTATTGTCTTAGGAACATCTTTAGGCTCCTCTTCCAAAGCAAGAGGAAATTGTTTGGAGCATGGACTTTAATGGTTCCAAATTCAAGAAAGGTTATAGCATTAGATTCCTTCTGTGTGGTCCCAAGGGGAAGGCCATTACTTTCTCTTTTTTTAACAGTTCTCCAACACCAATAACACGGATAGATATGAAGGGTCAATTCAAGGTGTGCAAAAGGATTTATACTTAATAATTCAACATTTGTTGGTTAGCAGTATTTCAAAACTAGTTGTGAACCAGATTAGAGAGAAATATGTGGTTCGTAAACCTTGTCTCAAGAAATACTACTGAAAGGATAAGGAACTTATTGAGAAGTTTTTATCTTTCAGCATTCAAGCAATTACAAGAGCCATGAACTACATGGCAGATACTTTGGCCCTAGTTGGATCATTCTTTATATCAAACTTATTATGGTACATTAATGATATCAAAGTGAAAGTCTTACATAGGTCTATATTACCTAATATTGTTGACGCGTGGCCAATCTTTAAATCTAACAAACAAATCTGTAGATTACTTCAAAACAACATGGAATTTGAAGTCTTGCATATCAATCATGAAGTAGAAGAGGAAGTTGGAGATATAATCTAGTTGAAAATCAATAAAGTTGTTGAATGTATGCTTATACCAGGAGAGGGTGAATCAATATACAATAATTTTTACTTTAAGTGAGAATTCATCAATCATTAATTAATATTAAATGCATATAAACTCAAATCACAATACACAGAGTTTATTTGGAAACCCTTGTGGGAGAAAACCACAAAAACTTATCT
The DNA here is from genome assembly GCA_009831015.1 of Picea engelmannii. NCBI lineage: Eukaryota > Viridiplantae > Streptophyta > Pinopsida > Pinales > Pinaceae > Picea > Picea engelmannii. The sequence goes on along the minus strand of ML790016.1, from coordinate 102,973 downwards.
TTATAAATGTATGTAGGCACCAACCTACTAGAGACACCAATGTCTTCAGTTGATCACCAACTCAACAAAATATTGTGTAGGAACCAACCTACTAGAGACACAAATCTCTTTAGTTGAGCACCAACTCAACAAGATAGTGTGTAGGCAATGTTATCGCACAAATTGTAGGTTGGGAAAAGCCCAACCCAACCCACAATATGGTGAGAACTATGGGAGATTATACCCTCTATCCCCTTAAATAAACCCTCCCCTCACTTTAGTGAAGTAGAAATCCTACACAAAGGGGGAATCTCGGGTGACCCTAGGGGGAAATGAGATGGAAAGTGGAGAGACAAAAGATGATACCCCTATAGTTCAATCTACGAGATGGAAGATGTTTTCGAAACAAGTCTTGGTGGTGGTTAATGGTTTCCAAATGCTTGAGTACATGCAGAAGATAGTTATGCATGCCTGAGACAAGAGAAAGACAAGTATACAATCACAATATTCCAATGGAAAAGAAAGTGAATCTTTCTGTCCTAAATTACAACAGTAAACAAATGTATATACCAGCAATGAAATCAATTAATTAATGCAGAAATAACCTTCAAAATTGTCAAATAATTATTGGAGAATGAAGCACTAAACTAATAGATAACTTTCCAATATTGAAGCACAAACTTTGATGGTGAAAGAGGGTTGTTAGATAGTGTTTTCAGAGATTTATTGTAACATCCAAGTGGTTGTAGAAAATATTTGCTACAGCAGCAAGTTCCAACCACAAAAATTAGCAATTAATCCGACAAAAAGTTAACCAATAAGCATTAGAATGATAGTAGTGGCTTACAAGCAAATTTCCATGGTTGAAATGCAAGTTAAAGTAAGAAATAAAGTATGTTTTGTTGCAACCCTAATGGTTGTAGCTTTTGATTGATTAGAAATCAAGAACTACTAGGCCAATTAAAATGCCCTAGTGGCTTTAGCAAGCTTAAGGCACCAAGAAAAGATTCCAACTTGAACAAGATCAATATCCCTCAAAATCATGTTTACCAATGCAAGTAATTTATTTCTCCAATGCAATAAATGATTAGTGCCTTGCCAAATGGGTGGTGAAGTCTTTGTGTATTAGGTTAGGCCTACTACTTCTGAAGGGGTGTAATCCCTTTTACTTCCTTGAGCAAATAACCCTAACAAGGTTAAGTCTAGGAGGGTGTAATCCCTTTTACTCCTCCTAGCAACATTTACAAAACCTTTTTCAACAAACAACAATGATGAAACTTGGTGGAGGGTATATTCCCTTATATTAATCCAAGGATATAGCCAATAAAAACCATGGAACAAGAAAGAAGAACTAACAAAATTGCAGAATTTTCTTACCAATTCTAAGAACATTCAAGACAAAACCGTAGTTACAAGAATTTTCATCACCATAGCAAGAGAAAGAGATTCCAATATATAGTGCACCACTTCACTCCACAAGACAATGATAAACCATAGCATGAGAGAGAGAGAGAGAGTAATATTGCCCAAGAGGGGCACAAATTTCAGCCAAGTAGCTCTGCTCATGTGAGAGAGTTATGTTCAAATGAAATGAAATTGATCCTTATTTATACAAAACTCCTAAAACGTGTTTGTCCACATAAATTAGGATAAACCACAAAATAATGGAGCCATTCCCCCTTATTTTTCCCCTTTACAAAATAAATTCAAATTTAATTTTAAAAATGCAAATAAGAAACCCTAAAAGGTGACGTCAATCGTCTCTAGGGTGATGTTTTGACACTTTAGCAAGTCGTTGAGAAAATGGAGGATGTCTCTGGGCCTCCTAAGTCTCATTATGCATGTGTTATACTCATATCTATGATGCAAAAGGTCTTCCTCCTCCAAAAAATCCAAGTTCCCATCAAAACCACATCATCACCACCAAAACCCTAGCCCTAGGGTGACTTTAAGCCCTCTAAAGTGAAATTTTAGCCTCCAAAGGAAAATTGTTGGGCTTTCAAGGGCTAGGTGAGATCCTCCAAGGTCTCTTCCTTTGCCTCCAAATACAATGTTCCTCTCTTGTACTACCCCAAGGTCTGGGCTATGGCATCCAACCGGTGGGATTCCTGCCCCAATGAAGGCCCAAGTTGGGCTTGTTCCTCCAAAACATCCACCAACAAGGTCCTGCAAAGACAGACAAATATGCCCTCCAAGGATCTCAAGTCAAAGCATCATGGTAAGTAAAATCACATTTAATATAAGAGTCACCTAAGGATGTACATAAAAAACTACCTCCTCAAATTAAACAAGTGCTCAAAGACCCTACACAATTTGCTAAGTTTATGTATGGGAGGGTTGATAAGGTGACCTATTGGGTGAATCAGTCCTTAAGTCAAGGAGTGTTATGTAACATTCTCGACCATTCATGTCGGGCCACGCTATGCTAGAGAACTCTCTTGTTCTCTCTGCAGAACATATTGTAACACACCCAGCAACCAACTGAGCTATGCCACATTAATTTTTCTAACTGCATGCAACTAAAACATATGCACACAGAACACTTGCGGAAGCTTTACATGTAAAATGTAAATAGACAAATATGTTTCGTAAATGCATGGATTCACACTAAAATAATAGTAACATAGACATGCAGCATATACAGGAATACCCATAAATAGACATATAGTTATAATCATGCATAGAATAAACCCATAAAATTAAACAAGTAAATAACAATGTAGCATGTAAATTTATCACACAATTGACACTTTTCTTTGTCAGAATATCACCAACTGCGTGCAGACCTTCCACGAACCTCCCAGTCTTAGACCACACTGTTCATCACTCTCAACAGTGAGTCACCCTCGAGCTGGGACTAAACTCCACCCGGGTAAAGGGATTTCTAACCAGGCTAAAGGCTCATGGACAATAGGAAAGACTTTGTCACAGGTGCTCACTCAACTAAAATCCTACAGTCCCTCAATCCCCACATGCTTGTCCCACCCATGAAGTGTGCCCCTTCTCTGCTCAACGGTCCTTCGGCTACCCCACTTCCTTTCTGGGCTTCAGCAACTAGCCGGACAAGAAGTCTTAGAACACTGTAGCTGCATTTCAGCACCTTCAGGAAATCAACCCCCAGCAATTCTCTCACCCAAAGAATTGCTCACAAGCCTGACAACCCGCTTCTTCAGTCCATCTCCCAAGCTAACCAAACACACCAACACAAAATGGCTATGGATATAGGTTCAGGTACAGTCATGAGATATCAAGGATAGCTCAATGGGTGTGAATACTCATGGATGATTGACTGCCTGCCTGAATGATGGAAGGAATGATGGAAAATATGATAGGAAATGAACTAAGTCCCAACAATATGTATGCATGTCCCCAACTTGACACTTTTCATGTTGGGAGCTACTCTGGCCCACTTGTCCCAACTTCAAAACTTGGGATAAAATAATTATCCATACTTTATATTTAAGAAATATTAATATAATATTCCTTTTTGGCTTAAGCTCCCTAGCTTAGCCTCTTTCCTTAACTTAGCCCCTCCCTTTCCCTAACCAGTGGAGTTTAGTCCCCCATCTCTTTTATCATGGTCGGTCTGCACGCAGCGATGTATTTATATTAATTATGAGACATGTACAAAAACAGGCGCACTGACCTTTAACATCTAGGTTCTTCGGCCTAATAAAAACATAAGCATCCTATCTTATAATAATTATCTCACCAGCCTATAAAACATAGCATATACACAAAGGCTCATTGGCCTCACAATCGCGCGCACTCAAGTTGTTGCGCGGGATATCCAGGAATGTGTACACTTCCTCCTTTACTGCGCAGTACATGCGCTCACTATACCATGAAATGTTCATATAAAGTTATGTCATACAGCTCACCAGCTTAAGTACATTTTCATTTACATTTACAATTGGGTTCGGCCTTAGGGATATTACAATGCCCTCTCCTTATTTATGCACTGTCCTCAGTGCATCATGTACCCATGTACAACAAAATTTCAAAAATCCCCAAAAAGATGTGAGTATTATGCTCGCATTGCATCCTCATGCTCCCAAGTAGCATCCTCGAGACGGTACCAGGTCCATTGGACCTATACAATCCCTATGGCTTGGTTTCAGAGCTATTTGATTTTCCGATCCAGAATGCATACCAGATGCACTTAAAAAGCGCCTTCTTGCTCCACCTGAATCACATTCCAATCAATAACATGATTAGCATCAGGTATATATTTCTTTAACAATTATACATGGAATATATTATGAACAGACATAGATGCAGGAAATGCAATAATATAAGCAATTGGACCAATCCTCTCTAGGATTTCAAATGGCCCACAATAGCGAGATGCCAACTTTGAAAAATTTCCCAACTTCAGGGAACTTCTGTTGGCCTTCACTTTCAAGAATACATGGTCTCCCACATTAAATTCCCTGTGATTTATGCCCTTATCAGCATAGATTTTTTGCCTGTCTTGGGTAGCCTTTAAACTTTGCTTTATTTTTATCATTTTCTCCTCCATTTCCCTGAGCAAATATGGTCCAACCACTGCTTTGTCTGTTGGGTTATCCCGTCTTACTGGTGTGTTGCACCTTATGCAATAAAGTGCTTCAAATGGGCTAATCTTTAGAGATGCTTGGTACCCATTGTTATAAGAAAACTCTACCAAGTGTAGGTAGTCTTCCCATTTTGATGGTTTATCCATCACATACATTCTCAACATATCCTCAATCACTTAATTCACCCACTATGTTTTTCCATCCGATTTTGGATGATAAGTTGTACTGAAATTCAAATTTGATCCAAATCCATTAAATAATCCTTTCCAAAATTTTGAGGTAAATTTTGGATCTTTGTCAGACATAATTGTCTTTGGTATGCCATGTAATCTAGCAATTTCTCTCATATAAACATCAGCAATGTTCGTTGCCTTGTGAGTGAGATTAACTGGAACAAAATGGTCATCTTTAGTAAGCTTCTCCACCACCACCATGATAGAATCATGTTGCGTGTTTGTTCTAGGCAGTTTGGTAATGAAATCCATTGTTACAACTTCCCATTTCCACTCAGGAATGGTTAATGGTTGTAGCAAACCAGTTGGGTGTCTATGCTCAGCCTTTACCTTTTGACATTCCAAACATCTGGCGATAAAATAAGCAACCTTTTTCTTCATGCCTGGCCAATAATATTGGCTCTTGACAGCTGCAATAGTTTTATGATATCCTGGGTGCCCAGCATAAGGCACATTATGCATTTCACTCAATATCAGATTTTTCAATTCATTAGAATTTGGTACATAAACTATGCCCCTGTACATGAGAATTTCATCATTATTTAGCTTGTATTCCTAAATTTTGTGTTGCAAAATACCTTGTTGTAATTTTGTCACTAATTCCTTGTAATGAAAATCTAATTTGGCAGCCTCTGTAATTCTTTTTTTCAAATTTGATCGGTACATGCTAATGGTTGTAGCATGCATTTCATGCACTCTTATGCTGAGTGCATCAGCCACTTTGTTCTCTTTTCCCTTGATATGCTTTATATCAAAGTCATACTCACTTAAAAATTCTAACCATGTGCTTTTCCTAGCATTTAGAGTTGGTTGATCAAATAAATATTTCAGACCATTATGGTCTGTTCTTAGCTCAAACCTTTTCCCCATGAAGTAGTGTCTCCATTTCCTCAAGGCATGCACTATGTCTGCCAACTCCAAATCATGAGTGGCATGGTGTCTTTCATGATCCTTTAACTTCCTTGATTCATAACATATAACAAACCCATTTTGACTGAGGACTCCACCAAGTCCCTCTTTACATGCATCTGTGCATACAATGAAGTCTTCATTTGGGTCTGCAATCCTTAGTATTGGAGCACTTGTTAGTAATTGTTTCAAGTGTTGGAAACTCTTTTCACAATCCAATGTCCATTGAAACTTCACACCCTTTCTTTGCAAGGAAGTGATTGGGTGATCTAAAATTGAAGAAGACTTGAAATACTTGAAATTATTTGCAATGTAAATGTTATGTGTTTTAAATCAAATGGATCAGTTTGCAACACATAGATTAAAGGATTACTCATGCAAAATACACATAGATAGCAGCATAATCAATTAACATAAGCACATAAACACAGCAATTTGATAAAGGAGTTCACCCCTCTCTTGGGCTACATCTCCTGGTCCTGCTTCCAATGGATCATTATTATTAGTTGCTCAGAGTGCTCAAAAATATGTCTTACAATGCTCAAACTGACAAACCGACTGCTCCAATGGCTTCAGAGCGTCCAAAAACCCCTGTCTGGGCTCTTTCGGCACCTCAATCGGTCGAAAAACGAAGAAGTTAGGCCTCCTGGAAGTCTCCCCCTTCAAGCTTGTTGTCTCTGCATCTACAAATTGCACCCTTGTCAATTGAACCTGGCTCACACGCAATAAGTAGCGTGAAAACCCAGCACCGGGTGCAACCGCACCAATGGTGCAAACCGTATGATGGTTAAGGGCGCGCCAGCCCCTAACCGCCTAGCACCTGGGTGTATGGGTCATGTGACCGCGCGCATTGGCAAAAAGTGGTTAACGATTACAATGGGTTTAAACTTCCCCCCGCGCTCCTTTCCATATAGACAAGGGTCATATGACACATGCAATAGAACCAGGGCTATGTGTTAAACCCCACGCGCCCACTATTGGTTACACGGTATATCGTATGGGCATATGCAAACGCAAAAGACCGCGGGTCGGGGCTAAGCCCCGACCCGTCCCCCCCGCCATTTATTACATAGTGCAAATTTAAATAGAATCAAACACATATATATAATAAGAACCAAATGGCGGTGCAACGGTTGGGTGGATATTGTTAAAGCTTATGCGGTGGGGAGGTCCGGGGGTCGAACCCCACGGACCCCAATAATTTTACATAACAACTCATGAACCAATAAAGGGGTGCCATGTGGCAGCCCTTGACTGGGCCACATGGCACCTTACCATTGACCAACAAAATGCCACGTGTCATGATATCATTCGACCATGCCTGCCAATCAAAATCTTCCACATCAACACCCGACACATCATCGTACGGTCTGTATGGCCCTGCCACGTCAGACTGTATGGACTGTATAGTCAGCATCAAAAAAATTTGCCTGTTTGACTTGAAGAACATATCGCAATATCTCTCGCTCCCAATGTCCATTTTAAACGAAACGAGTTGCATTGGGTTCACAACGACAAGGTCTACATTCTCGTCTGATTTGAAGTGATTCCGAGCACTTTGAAATTTTGAGCAAAATTTGATCCCTTGATCACACCTCCCCATTGGGAAGCTTTTGGACCTCCAAAAGACTATTTTCAGTCTATGTGAAGATGAGGGTAAAGTTCCCTCACCCTTCCAACCTCAATCCACTTGGCCTTGCTTGGATT
>ML790016.1:55654-84662 GCA_009831015.1 Picea engelmannii | reverse complement strand
AAATGACCCTCCATGCTCTTTAAATAGAGATCATGGACCAATCGGGTGTTAAGCCACGGATCAATGGTCGTTAAGATCGAGGAGAGTATGAACCGTCGGATCACTCTATGTCGGGAACATATCGTGACCGTCAGATTGCCTAAATACAAATGCATACTAGTGCATACTAAAGAAACACACTTTTATCTAACGACATATTAGACCAAGTAGATCTTAACTAACTCCTAAGTGTCTAAATATCCTAACAATTAAAACATATGCACACAGAACACTTGCGGAAGCTTTACATGCAAAACGTAAACAGAAAAATATGTTTGGTAAATGCATGGATTCACACTGAAATAATAGTAACATAGACATGCATCATATAAAAGAAATACCCATAAACATACAGACAGTTATAATCACGCATAGGGTAAACCCATAAAATTAAACACGTAAATAACAATGTAGCATGTAAATTTATCACACAATTGACACTTATCTTTGTGAGAATATCACCAACTGCGTCCAGACCTTCCACGAACCTCCCAGCCTTAGACCACACAATTCATCACTCTCAACAGTGAGTCACCCCCAAGATGGGACTAAACTCCACCCGGGTAAAGGGATTCCTAACCAGGCTAAAGGCTCATGGACAACAGGAAAGACTCTGTCGCAGGTGCTCACTCAACTAACAACCTACATTCCCTATTTCCCCACATGCTTGTCCCACCCAGGAATTGTGCCCCTTCTCTGCTCAACAGTCCTTCGGCTGCCCCACTTCCTTTTTGGGCTTCAGCAACAGGCCGCACAGGAAGTCTCAGAGCATTGTAGCTGCAGTTCGACACCTTCAGGAAATCAATCCCCAACAATTCTCTCACCCAGAGAATTGCTCACGATCCTGACAACCCGCTTCTTTCGTCCAACTCCCAAGCTAACCAGACACACCAACACAAATTGGCTATGGATACAGGTTCACGTATGGTCATGAGATACAAAGGATAGCTCAATGGGTGTGAATACTCATGGATGATTGACTGTCTAGCTTAATGATGGAAGGAATGATGGAAAAGATTATAGGAAATGAACTAAGTCCCAACAATATGTATGCATGTCCCCAACTTGACACTTGTCATGTTGGGAGCTACTTTGGCCCACTTGTCCCAACTTTAGAACTTGGGATAAAATAATTATCCATACTTTATATTTAAGAAATATTAATATAATATTCCTTTTTGGCTTAAGCTCCCTAGCTTAGCCCCTTTCCTTAACTTAGCCCCTCCCTTTCCCTAACCAGTGGATTTTAGTCCCCCATCCCTTTTATCGTGGTTGGTCTATGCGCAGCGATGTATTTATATTAATTATGAGACATGTACAAAAACATGCGCACTGGCCTTTAACATCTAGGCTCTCTGGCCTAATCAAAACATAAGCATCCTAGCTTATAATAACTGGCTCACCATCCTATAAAACATAGCATATACACAAAGGCTCGTTGGCCTCATAATTGTGCTCACTCAAGTTGTTGTGCGCAGTATCCAGGAATGTGCACACTTCCTCCTTTTACTGTGCAGTTCATGTGCGCACTATACCATGAAATGTGCATATAAATTGATGTCATACAGCTCACCAGCTTAAGTACATTTGCATTTACATTTACAATTGGGTTCGAACTTAGGGATATTACAGTTTCCTAGGTGGAAACCTCTCTAAGTAATGTGGAAAAGATGAAGTGGATGGGGGGTTAAGACCTTTGGGCATGGGGTTCATGACATACAAGGGTTTGTATTGTCTCATTTATGAGTGCCTTTGTAGAGGGTGTGTTGCACCTTCGTCTTCAATGGATATTTTTTCCAAGCCCATTTATTACCATTTGTTTTTTAAAATGTTTCCAAGTTGAAGCCAAGGTGGGACTTCTACCTAAGCATGAAAAACATTGCCCACCTTGACTCTAATCCAGTCACATTATGCTTCCCCAAGTTGAAGACAATGTGTGGGACTTCTATCTAAGAATGAAAAACATTTCCCACACACTCTCTACGTTGGTTGGAATTTTTATATTGTTATTTTTCATCGGTCCCATCAATTTCTTATGAGAGATATTTCATTTTCCTCAAAATCCCTAGGCGAGCATCTAGAAGGTTTATGATTGGATTTTAGCTTTTTCCACCTACAAATATCTGGGCCTTCATCCCCTTCTTCCCATGAAATGAGGTACAATCCCTTCTTGGGTCAATACACCCGAAAATCCCAAAACATAAGGAGATGAATAAGGGGTAAAGTGTGAAAAATGGTAAGCATGATTGGGAATGCCACGATGACTCGTCAAGGATACCTCCCAATAGAAAACCCATCCCTAAGGATGACCACTTACTAGGGCGCAATGTCAACCACCAAGGTGAAATAGACCAAAAAGAATAATTTCCAAGTAGACGTTCTATAATCAAAAGTATCTTTAAATGCAACATACGCAAATGCATGAAATATTAAAGTGACACTTACCACAATACATAACTTGCACCTCATGGAGCAAGACCCATCATCTTCCGGAAGCAATTTGATGTGGTTGGTGCCATCGTCACAAGGAGGATGTGTGGTGGTGAAGTGGGTCTCTATCTGTGCATGTAGATGTTGTCAGTCATTTATCTCTAGGTACTCCACGTCTGCAACATGAGGGCCTTGAGACATCATCTCCTTAGTTATCCCTAGAAATTGGGGATAACAGGCACCAATCTACTAGAGACACCAATCTCATCCGTTGAGCACCAACTCAATAAGACCTGTATAGGCACCAATCCAAGATCTTCATACATAGATTATTTTTTACTTCACATGCATGCTTCAAACTTCATGTATTTCAGAGCATAATCATACCCTTGACTTTCATGCTCCAATGCCTCTCCTTGCTTCATACCCCAGACATAGCTTCAAACCCTAGTTAGATTTAGCCTCCATTCCCTAATGAACCTGATATTATCATTCCTAGAATATAATTCTAGACTGCAGCATCACAACCTCAAAACAATGCAGTTTGCAGCATCATAAATCTTAGTCCTTCACAGTGCACCCTTAAAACACCAAAAAACCTCCTCTTGTGCACCTTTAGACCCCAAGAATATTCCCTAGCTCCCCTTGCACACCTAAGATGTCTTCTACACACTTGTACTTTCTCTTCTTACTTGGATACTCTTCAAATGTGCACATATGTCTTGTATTTATAGTGTTTTTGTGTTCGCTTATGGCACAGACTTGTAAAATTACCTGGGTTGACCTATAATTTTTGGGTGGGTTGACATAACAGAATATTTCATATCTCCTCATTCATATGGAGTTAGAGGGAGTGTCATATACCGTTGTAAATGTCTCGGAATAAAATTTTAATCATATATGTCCTATGATCCCATTTGAGCTAGGTATTTAGAGTAAAAATAAATTCAAAGATAGGGTATCCAAACTAAGCATCAAAAATCCAAAAACAATATTTCCAACAATATACATCTTACAATCTCTATCTTGGACATCTATAGTCTCCCCTTGTCTTTTAAATCATTCACAATAATATTTCCAACAATATCTCCCATTGTCATTGATGGCAACCCTTGGTCAATTATGTAATACTCCCCCTATCTGCAACTCTCCTTGTGTTTGCAATTCTTCCTCTATCTGCAACTTCTCCCCCTTTGATATCAATGGAAAAGGGATGGTCCCCTTGAGCTTGTGCTTCCCTTCACTAACAAGATGAGAGGGATATCAATCCTAGATTTTGTCTAAGATATTTGAATGTGTCTCTGGGAAGGGGTTTGGTAAAAATATTTGCAACCTGATCTTTGGTGGAAATGTATTCCAACTTTTGTTTACTTGTCCATACAACATTTTCCTCCTTTGACTTCATTGAGAGTGTATACATTTCTCAGGGTTCTACTTGAATTTTCCATTAACCTTTCTAAACCCACTTTCCTTATCTCACATGCTTTAGAATGAAATGTGAGGTTGTAACCTTGATCACACATTTGACCGACACTTATAATATTGTGTTTTAACCCTTCCACATACAAGACATTTTGTGTTTTAGTCTTTCCATTATCAAGATTAATGGTACCTTTTCCAAATATCCTTCGAGAAGCATTATCCCCAAAGGTAACTCTGCTTGATTTGTCTTCCTTTAGGGTGAGATATTTGTTTTGATCCATTTTCATGTGTTTTAAACATCCACTATCAATGTACTATTGGCTTCCTTTGTCTTGAGCATACATTGCAAGTCCACATTTTTTCCTTATTTGGTTCTTCTTGCTTTATTTTCCACACCTTTGTGTATTATTCTCTATGCTTGGTAAGAACATATTCTTCCCTTTTTTTGTTTAGGAGACTTTATTATGCTACTTCTACAGTCATGTGATATGTGTCCATAATTATTTCACTTATAACATTCGGCATTGTAATCAAGTAGGGGAGAAAATGAATTCTAGTTTTTGTTAGCAAACCCATGAAAACTTATGGTATTTTTTCTCACATAATCATCCTTTGAGGTCGTGTACAGACCTTTATTTTTGTTTCTCACATGGTCACTTCTTGTATAAGCTCTACAATCTATTTCTTTATGGTCAAGGTAATTGCAAGAAAAACAATAGCCAAGGAAGAGATTTTAATACCGGGTTGTGAAAAGAATTGTTGGTGGAACAACTCTTCTAAACTCATTCTTGTTGTTCTTGTGAGAAGATTCAAGTTTCTGCTAGTCATTGTGTCCTTTCTTGTTGTTACTTTCATTGTTGATGGATCCTTTCAGAATGTTACCATAGCTATTAGGATTTTCTTCAGGAGTATTATAATTTTCATCGTAGCCAAGACCAGTCTTGATGAATGGTGACCTTTGGAAATTGAGGATCTCATTTAAAGTTTTAGTGCTCTTTTGAAACTTCAACTAAGAATTTTACATATTCATTTCCTTCTTTAATGAGAAAACTTCATACTCTAACTTCTCACAGGTTTCTTCCTTCTCTTTGAATTGACTTTTCACTACTTCTTCTATTCCTTTTGCTTCTTCTAGTTGAATCTTCAGGTTGATAATTAACTTCTCTGTTTCTTCAAGATCATGATCCTTCTTTTCATGTTTATTCAATTTATCCTGCTAATTTATATTATTTTTCCTAATCATGTCTATTTCTTCTAAGGAACTAACAAGTTCTACTTCAAGGTCATCTTCTTTTGAATCCATCTTTTCTTTTTTATTATATTCATTTTCTTCATTAGCATGCTTTGTCTCCATGGTTATGGAGAGATATTCTTCTTCATCATCACTATCTTCCCTTTCTTCATATGGACACTTAGTAGCAAAATGTTCTATTATACTACAATTAAAGCATTTGAAGGGTAGATTACCTTTGTATTTTCCAGGTCCTCTTTTCATCTTTCTCACAAATTGTGCTTCTTCTGCATCTTATTCACAGCTGGAACAATCACCATATCTATATTCATAAATGTTTTATTGCTTGTCCCGAATATTTTTAGTTGATGTACATTGCATTACCTTGACAGTCTAAGAATCCGATAGGCCACTCAATATGACATCTATTTCTTTTGCATTGTTTTCACTTGACTCCTTCCTAGCTTCATCTATATAACCCGCTATGACGGATTCCTATATACTAAACCTAAGGGTCATCAAATATGTATTCATTATTATACTCCATAATGCATAGTTTGTTCTATCGAACAAAGGATCCTTGCTTGTGGAGAGACCTTCCTTACAATCTATGTGTGCTAGAGATTTTCCTTCCAATGGTTAAAATGTTTCTAAAGGAACCTGCTCTAACACCAATTGTTGAAATTATGCTTCTACTTAGAGGTAGGTGAATCAATATAAGATACTTTTTACTTTAAGTGAGCATTAATCAATCATTCATTAACAGTAAATGCATATAAATTCAAATCACAATACACAGAGTTTAATTTTGAAACCCTTGTGCGAGAAAACCACAAAAAATTATCTTTATAAATGTCTATAGGCACCAACCTATTGTTACAAAGCTTGTATCCATCAACCTACTAGAGACACAAATCTCTTCAGCTGAGTACAAACTCAACAAGATATTGTGTAGGCACTGTTATCCCCATTTTGTGGATAACTAAGGAGATGATGTCTCGAGGCCCTCAGGTTGCAGATATGAAGTGTCGTGAGACTAAATGATCTCAGTTCCCTTTGCATAGATGGAAAACCCACTCACCACCACATATGGTCACAGGTTTACAAATAGCATCCACCACACCAATTGGCTTTTGGAAGGCAGTGGGCCTTGCTCCATGAGGTACAAGTCAATATGATGGTGAGCATCATTTCAATATTTAAGCTATTTGATTATGTTGTATCTAAGATTGTTCTAGATTTCATGATATGTGCTTGGACATTATGCCTTTTTCCCTTCTTCACCTTGGTGGTTGAAATTATGCCCTAGTAAGTGGTTTTCCTTGGGAATGGGTTTGCTAATTGGAACTCCCTTGATGATCCATTGTATCATTCCCGACCATACTTACCATTTTCCATCATTTTTCCCCTCCATTTCCTTACGCTTGGGATTTTATCGTGTATTGACCCAAGAAGGGATTGTCCCTCATTCTATGGGAAGAAGGGGCTAAAGGCCCAGAGGGGTTGGTGTTGGGTAAAATATAAAAGCCTTATATAAACCTTCTAGATGCTTCTCCCAGGGATCACACAAGAAAGCAATGAAACGCTTATTTTTAAAAGGGGACCCAAAATATAATAAAGAAATGCTTGAAAGGTTATTTGAAGGATAGGAGGTCTCATCATGAGCCGACCTATCCCATACATGAATATCTAGTGGTATGAGATTACCATCATCTGGTCACCAAACCAGGGTAATGGTTGTCAGTTGCATGGTTGGGAGAAAGGGGGTCTCATCACGAGTCGACCTTCTCATTTCCATTAGGTGTTTGTGGGTAACATTGCCACCATCTGGTCACCATGCAAGGGCAGTGACCTTCAATCTCTCCTTATGTTATTATGAAATAAAATATAAAGAAAGAAAGATAAAAGGAAAATGATGGGCTTGGAAAAAGTACATTGCGGACAAAGGTACCACACACCCTATACAAAGGCACCCATGAATGACACACTATGACCCCTAGTATGTCATGAGCCCTATGCCCATTGAGTCTTGACCCCATCCACATAATACACTTTACATGGCCTGGAGAGGGACCTCTTGGAGGCTCTCCTTGACCTAGGGAAAGATCTACCCAATAGGACACCTCGTCAACCCTCCCATACTTAATCTTGACAAGTTGCATAGTGTCTTTGAGCTATTAATTGTTTGATAAGGTGATCTTCGATGCACATGCTTGGATGGCCTCTTTATTTATTGGATTAACTTATCATGATGTTATGACTTGAGATGCTTGGATGGAGTGTTCATTTGTCTTTGCAGGACCTAGAAAGTGGACAGTTTTGGGAGAACAAGCCTAGCTTGGGCTTCCATGGGGCTACAATGCCACAGGTTGGATGTCAAGGGCCCGCATGTCGAATGAGAGAGATCAAAATTGGAAGGCCTCAAAGATTACTTGGACAGCATAGTCTAGTCCCCAAATGCCAAATGTGTTTCCTAGGAGAGGCAAAACATCACTTCTAGAGACATGATGTCACCTAGGGGGGTTAGGGATTGGTGGTGAGGTGCCACTCATTTACACTTGGAAGTTTTGAGGAGAAGAGGATCTTCACCATGATGAGATCACTTATATGCTTGACACATGGCCTTTGGAGGCCCATCCATGCTTCTCCAACACCAATGACTTCCTCAAAATTGAAAAATGTCCCCTAAAGGGAAATATTAGGGTTGTTGACCCCTAATCTTTTGTTTTACTCTCTATTTTGTGAACAAGCTATGTTAGCTAAATTTTGTATAAATAGAGATCATAAGATCTCATTTTAAATCATAACTCTCCCTCTTGTGAGAGACTTGGTCTGAAATTTTCGGCCCCCTTGGCTCTTTTAGATCTTGTGCACTTGTTTTATGGCTATTTTATGAATGGTTGATGGAGGAAGGACTAGAGGTAGCCTTGGATGATGGTTTCTAGCTCTTGTGGTGAATTGTCTTAGTATTTCTCCTGATCTTGGTATGGTTTTTACTCTCTTGCTATTATTTTATTCAAGTAAAGTATTGTTATGCTAGGATCTAGGTGGGAAGTATAAGGGCATACACCCCCAACAACATACTCCCATTTCCCCAAATGTCGAATATCTGAACTTCTGAAGTCTTATCAGCAACTACGCACTAGGGGGTGATACATGGCGAAAATATGGAGATGACACATGGCTCAATCGATGGGTGACACGTGTTAAGCTCCAATTGGTACCACAGGTCTATGAAAAACGTGAAATAGGATGACATGTAGCACACTTAATATGGTTCCACGTCACACCAGGTGACGTTAGCATGACACGTCACTTCGGCTCTCCGAAACTTCGGGACTCTGGACTTCAGAGGACTTCTCAGCATAACACAATAAATCTCCCCAACATTGAAATTCTGAACTCCCAAACAGGTGCGCATCACCCTAGGTGACGTCAGCATGCCACATCACTCCGGCGCTTTGGGACTTCAGAACTTCAGGCTTTGGAAGATTTTACACCAACATACTTTAAAAATATCGAACGCTGAATTTCCAAACATACGCTATCTGGAGACTCGAGGCTTTAGAGCTTCAAAACTTCAGCCTTCAGACAATCTCTCACCAGAACACTTCAAAACTCGCGAACGTCAAACTTCTAAACTTTCGAATAATTTATCCCCCAGAACTTCGAGACTTCGGTGTTCCGAGACTTCGGAACTTCCGCACCAAAACAAATTTTCACCCATAATTCTCCCAAAGGCCGAATACTTGATAATATATAGACACTTGTCCCAGACAATGGATGGTACTGATTTACTCTCACACTTCAGAGCTTCGAGGCTTTGGGGAACTCTCAACAAACACTACAAATTTTTCGAACATCAAATTAGCGAATAATCGCTTATCTGCGAACACATATCCTCAAACATGAACAGTCGAGATGTACTCTAGAGTTCGGGACTTCGGGAGATTTTCTTCCTAGCGTCTTAAGGAATCGCTTCTCCTAGAGTATCGAACCTCTAAACTATCGTGAGATCTATGACTCACACTCGCTTGTGCACAAATCTAACGACTGGGATCTTATATTCTCCATTGTGCCTCACCTCCTTATTTGTGCTTGATCCAATAGCCCAAATCTATGCTTGGCCAAATCCAATGGTCAAGTACTCCTCCCAGTGATCTAAGCAATGAATTCCAAAGAAGTTGAGGGGCTAACCGTCGTGCTCCTTTTCCAAATCAAATGGTTGTGAAGGATTCATACCTTTCCCAATAGATCTCATCCATTCTCCTTCTCACAAGGAGATTTCTCTTCTTTTGGGAACATAATAAATCACATGTGCACTCCTTGCACTTCAAATTCGACCCATCTTAGGTAAGATTTTTCTTGAACATGTGTTAGTTATGAAATTTTCACCACTTGGTCAATTTCTTCAAATTTTCCAAGAATTTTAACAACAGAAATTGGGGATTTTCCCAATTCCACACAAGTGGCTCAATCAACTTGCTCGACCCATCCAAGATCAGTGTTGGAAACTAGAACTCTGATAACAAGTTGTAACAAACCTAGCCATAGACCTGTTGGGCTATGCCACACAGAAACTCTTGTGAAACTTAATATATTGTAGCATACCCGGCCACCCAAGTTGGGTCATGCCACTTCATAAAAACAATAATTCTATCTCTCTCTCTTTGTATATATATATATATAAATTAAAGTAGACAAACATATTTTGTAAATACATAGATTCATGCAGAAATAACAGTAAAAATATACATGTAGCATACACAGGAAAAACCCATAATCATAAACACATATATAAATACATGGCATGTAAATTACACACAATTGATACTTATCTTTTATAGAAGATCACCAACTGTGTGCAGGCCTTCAACAATCCTCCCAGCCTTAGACCACACTGCTCAGAACTCTCAATAGTGGGTCACCCCCGAGCTGGGACTAAACTCCACCCGGGTAAAGGGGATTTCTAACCAGGCGGAGGCAACACAGACAACATGAAGGATTATGTCCCAAGAGCCAACTCAAACTACTAGACTACAGTCTCTCACTCCCCACATGCATGTCCCACCCTAGGAAGTGTGCCCCTTCTCTACTCAATAATCCTTCGGCTGCCCCACTTCCCTTCTAGGGCTTCAACAACATGTCAGACATGAAGTCTCATATCACTATAGCTACAATTGGGCTCCCTTAGGAAATCACTTTCCCAGCAATTCACTCACCTAGAGAGAGTTTCTCATGGGCCTGACAACCTGCCTCTTTTATACCACGGGCCTAACAACCCACCTCTTCAATCCCATGGGCTTGAAAACCCATTTCTTCAGTTCAGTTCTTAAGTCAACAAGTTACAGGTAATGGTGAATATAGCAGCAGCATTCAGCTAAGGCATGGGTGATGGCAGTAACAACATTCAGGGCATGGAACAGATGATGGCAACAATGATGGTCAGGTCAGGAACAATATGGCTCGGTTAAGGTACATGTGCGTTGATCGTGATAGAGAGGTACCACGTACAGCTCCAGGAGTGCATGCAAGAGCATGAGGTCAAAATGTTGGAGTGAATGGAAAATGGCTTGTGTGTGCAGAATCGTGAAATGCACTGGTGAATGGGAAGAATGAGAAAATGTATTAATTTTCCCCACATATATCTGCATGCACCATTGATGACACATGGATCTCAAGGATCTTTTTTCTCTCCACTTGGGATTCATTCTCTTTCCCATAATAACTTAGGATAAAATATTTATCCTCACCATAGGCTTTAGGAATAATATTATAATATTCCCTTGGAGATAAGCCCTCTAGCTTATCCCCTTTCCTAGGCTCTTAGCCCTCCCTTTCCCTTCCTAGTGGAGTTTAGTCACCCATACTCTTTTATCGTGGTTGGTCTACGTGCAACGATGTATTAATGATATGAGTGTTTACATATACAAAAATAGGCTCATTGGCCCTTAGCAGCTAGGCTCCCCGACCTAATCATCACATAAGCCTCCTGACTTATGATAACCTATTTCACCAACCTATAAAAAATATTTACAATTTCAACTGGGGCTCAGTCTTGGGGTATTACATATCTATCATCCACCCATTTTGAGACATCTTACTTTAGGTTTGAAGAGAATTTGGGCTTGTCGCCTCTATTAATAATTGAATGGCCATAAGTATATAAGAGTAAAACTATCTCTCACAAGGAGATATTTAAAAGAATTAGCATCCATGAAGATGGAACCTCCTAACTTAAAATTGATGAGTTGTTGGGTTCCCTTAATATAGTTGTTTGATGTGTGTCGAACTTACCCAAGAATAATATTTGCAACCCTGAGAGAAGTACAAAGAACTTTGCATGATACAAAGGATTGAAACTTGGTAGCCTCAAAAATACAAAGAGCTCTATGCAAAACTCAGAGATAGAACTAAGAGAGAGACAAGAAAGATAATTAAGCACAAGTCCTCCATCTTAGTGAAGCGAGTAGGTTATTGATCCCTCTATTACGGATCAGTAAGGCTATCATTTCTTAATTGCATGTAATATGACCAAAATGTCCTTCTCATAAATGGGTTTAGGTAAGTTTTTTTCTTTAATTTGGAATATTTTGAAGGCAATGGGCCTTCCTTCCTTAAATAAAATTGAACCAATGCCATGCCCAGAGGTATCACACTCCATAATAAAGGACTCTTCCTCTTTTGGAATTTTTTTTGTATAAACTAGGAATCAAACCGCCAGACCAACTTCACAAGTAGTGGATGAGGCCAAACCAGATCCTAAAGACAAAAGCAAAATCAAATCTCCCATGAGTGGTGTATCTCCTTCTTCTTTGGGGAATATAGTTTATTGGGTTCTAAACAAGGTAATCCCATGTAATGAGCTACCACCTCAACACTTCCCAATGTTGGGACCTTACAATGTACTTGAATATCTAGCAAAACATTTTACCAATATGACATTGTGAGCCCTTAGGACACCTTCTCGTTTTGATAATTTCTTTCATGTCTTGCAATCTCCTCCTATTCCATGACTAGACTTGAGATCTCCACCTTCCAAATAAGTCCCATATCAACCAAAGGAGGCATATGATGTCATTGACTTAGACCTGGGAGTTCCTCCCTTTTTATGTTCCAATGAAGATTTTTTACTTTATGCTCCATAACTATGTTATAGACACATAAGTAAGGCATAATGTCATGCCTATTCAAGTTATGAGTAGGCTATCTCTTGAATGCATTAGTCCTTGGATTCAAGAATAATAGGTAATATCAATTATATCAAATAATTCTCCATTCCATTTAGCCAAGCTCCCAACGTGAGCATGCTCATACAAATGATCATAACTAATATACTTGATGCATTTGGTATGCCTTTAGTGAGATAGTGGTCCATCAAGGGTAAACAAGGATGTCACTTCATGGAGGGAACCCACTTTACCTTACCTCATAAATGGGTGGAAGTTACCATTGGGAGAGAACCCAAGCATTCAAAGTAGGTTGTACATATTCCTTACAAAAGTAGGCATGTGTCCTTCCAATATATGCGAACAAAGACCTATATTGTATTGTCTTAGGAACATCTTTAGGTTCCTCTTCCAAAGCAAGAGGAAATCATTTGGAGCATGGAATTTAATGGTGCCAAATTCAAGAAAGGTTCTAGCATTAGAGTCCTTTTGTGTGATCCCAAGGGGAAGGCCATTACTTTCTCTTTTTTTTACAGTTCCCCAACACCAATAACATGGATGGATATGAAGGGTCAGTTCAAGGTGTGCAAAAGGATTTATACTTAAGAATTCACCATTTGTTGGTTAGCAATATTTCAAAACTAGTTGTGAACTAGATTAGAGAGAAATATGTGGTTCATAAACCTTGTCTCAAGCAATAATACTGAAAGGATAAGGAACTTATTGAGAAGTTTTTACCTTTCAGCATTCAAGCAATTACAAGAGCCATGAACTACATGGTAGATACTTTGGCCCTAGTTGGATCATTATTTATATCAAACTTCTTGTGGTACATTAACGATATCAAAGTGAAAGTATTGCATAGGCCTATATTACCTAATATTGTTGATGCGTGGCCAATCTTTATTGTTGACGCGTGGCCAATATTTATCCTAACTTTAGAACTCAGGATAAAATAATTATCCATACTTTATATTTAAGAAATATTAATATAATATTCCTTTTTGGCTTAAGCTCCCTAGCTTAGCCCCTTTCCTTAACTTAGCCCCTCCCTTTCCCTAACCAGTGGATTTTAGTCCCCCGTCTCTTTTATCATGGCCGGTATGCGTGCAATGATGTATTTATATTAATTATGAGACATGTACAAAAACAGGCGCACTGGCCTTTAACATCTAGGCTCTCCATCCTAATCAAAACATAAGAATCCTAGCTTATAATAACTGGCTCACCAGCCTATAAAACATAGCATATACACAAAGGCTTGATGGCCTCACAATCGTGCGCACTCAAGTTGTTGTGCACGGTATCTAGGAATGTGCACACTTCCTCCTTTTATTGTGCAGTACATGCGCGCACTATACCATGAAATGTGCATATAAAATTATGTCATACATCTCACCAACTTAAGTACATTTGCATTTACATTTACAATTGGGTTCGGCCTTAGGGATATTACAGTTTCCTAGGCGGAAACCTCTCTAAGTCATGTGGAAAAGATGAAGTGGTTGGGGGATTAAGACCTTTGGACATGGGGTTCATGACATACAAGGACCGTACCAGGTCCATTGGACCTTTACAAGCCCTATGGCTTGGTTCCGGAGCTGTTTGATTTTCCGGTCTAGAATGCATACTGGATGCACTTGAAAAGTGTCTTCTTACTCCACCTGAATCACATTCCAATCAATAACATGATTAGCATCAGGTACATATATTTCTTTAGCAATGATACATGGAATACATTATGAACAGACATATATGCAGGCAATGCAATCATATAAGCAACTGGACCAATCCTCTCTAGGATTTCAAACAGCCCACAATAGCAAGCTGCCAACTTTGAACAATTTCCCAACTTCATGGAACTTTTGTTGGCCTTCACTTTCAAGAATACACGGTCTCCCACATTAAATTCCCTATGAGTTCTGCCCTTATCAGCATAGCTTTTATGTCTGTCTTGGGAAGACTTTAAAGTTTGCTTTATTTTTATCATTTTCTCCTCCATTTCCCTGAGAAAATATGGTCCAACCACTTCTTTGTCTGTTAGGTTATCCCAACTTACTTGTGTGTTTCACTTTCTTCCATAACGTGCTTCAAATGGGCTCATCTTTAGAGATGCTTGGTACCCATTGTTATAAGCAAACTCTACCAAGTGTAGGTAGTCTTCCCATTTTGATGGTTTATCCATCACATACATTCTCAACATATCCTCAATCACTTGATTCACCCTCTCTGTTTGTCCATCCAATTCTGGATGATAAGTTGTACTAAAATTCAAATTTGTTCCAAATCCATTAAATAATCATTTCCAAAATTTTGAGGTAAATTTTGGATCTTTGTCAGACACAATTATCTTGGGTATGCCATGTAATCTAGCAATTTATCTCATATAAACATCAACAATGTTTCTTGCCTTGTGAGTGAGCTTAACTGGAACAAAATGGGTAGCTTTAGTAAACTTATCCACCACCACCATGATAGAATCATGTTGCTTGTTTGTTCTGGTCAGTTTGGTAATGAAATTCATTGTTCAACTTCCCATTTCCACTCAGGAATGGGTAATGGTTGTAGCAAACTAGCTGGGTGTCTATGCTCAACCTTTACCTTTTGACATTCCAAACATCTGGCAATAAAATCAGCAACCTCTTTCTTCATGCCTGGCCAATAATATTGGCTCTTGACAGCTGCAATAGTTTTCTGATATCATGGGTGCCCAGCATAAGGCACATTATGCATTTCACTCAATATCAGATTTTTCAATTCATTAGAATTTGGTACATAAACTTTGCCCCTTGTACATGAGAATTTCATCATTATTTAGCTTGTATTCCTCAATTTTGTGCTACAAAATACCTTACTGTAATTTTGTCACTAAATTCTTGTAATGCAAATCTAATTTGGCAACCTCTGTAATTCTGTCTTTCAAATCTGATTGGTACATGCTAATGGTTGTAGCATGCATTTCATGCACTCTTCTATTGAGTGCATCAACCACTTTGTTCTCTTTTCTCTTGATATGATTTATATCAAAGTCATACTCACTCAAAAATTCTAACCATCTGCTTTGCCTAGCATTTAGAGTTGGTTGATCAAATAAATATTTCAGACCATTATGGTCTGCTCTTAGCTTAAACATTTTCCCCATGAGGTAGTGTCTCCATTTCCTCAATGCATGCACTATGGCTGCCAACTCCAAATCATGAGTGGCATAGTGTCTTTCATGATCCTTTAACTTCCTTGATTCATAACATATAACAAACCCATTTTGACTGAGGACTCCACCAAGTCCCTCTTTACATGCATCTGTGCATACAATGAAGTCTTCATTTGGGTCTGCAATCCTTAGTATTGGAGCACTTGTTAGTAACGGTTTCAAGTGTTGGAAACTCTTTTCACAATCCAATGTCCACTTAAACTTCACACCCTTTCTTTGCAAGGAAGTAATTGGGTGTGCAATCTTTGGGAATCCTTCAATAAATCTCCTATAGTAGCCTACAAAGCCCATGGATGATCTTACCTCTGTCACATTCTTTGGTGCTAACCATTCTCTAATGGCTTCTATCTTCTCATGATCCACTCCTATCCCATCCTTTGAAATGATGTGCCCCAAATAATGAATTTTCTTTTGATAAAATGAGCACTTGCTCAACTTGGCATACAACTGATGCTCCCTTAATACTTGCAACACCATTCTCAAATGATGTTCATGCTCTTCTTCTGACTTATAGTATATAAGAATTCCATCCAAAAAGACAATGACAAACTTGTCTTAATATTCTCGGAAAACACCATTTATTAAGCACATGAAAACAACGGGTGCATTTGACAACCCAAATGGCCCCACTGTGAACTCATAATGACCATACCTTGTTCTGAAGGAGGTCTTGTTGATATATTCCTCCTTAATCCTTACCTGGTGGTATCCTGACCTGATATCTATCTTTGAAAATATATTTGCATCCTTCAATTGATCAAAAAGATCATCAATCCTTGGCAGAGGATACTTGTTCTTAACAGTCACTTTATTCAACTGTTTTAAATCAATGCACAATCTTAAGGTTCCATATTTCTTCTTCACGAACAAGACTAGGGCACCCCAAGGTGACACACTTGGGCGTATATACCCCTTCTTCAGATGATATTCAAGTTGCATTTTCAACTCCTTCAGCTCCGGTGTATTCATTCTGTAAGGATTCTTTGACACTAGAGCTGCTCCAGGCATTAAATTTATAGAGAACTCAATATCTCTATTTGGGGGTAGTCCTGGTACCTCCTTGAACACATCTTCAAATTCTTCCAAGACTGCATGATCTTCCAAATTTGGCACCTTATCTCTAGGTGTCTCTTCCATATGTGCTACAAAAATTTGACACCCTTTCCTGTAACATTTCTTTACTTGCAATGATGAAATCTCTCTAATGGTTACTTCCCTGGGAATTCCTTGCACTCTCCTTAGTTTCGCTTCCTCATCCAAGCAAGTAAATGCTTTGTTATGACAGTCTAGGAGAGCATGATGTTGGTCCAACCAATCCATCCCAATTAGACAGTTATAGGAACCTAAAGGTAAGATGTTCAAATCTACCTTGGTGTTCAGTCCATTCATGTCCATGAGGTAGGACATAAGCATATCATTAACTTTTCTTTTGGCTCCTGTAGCCAGCTGCACCAACCAAGATTTCCCATGCTTGCTTCTTGGCAAATGCAAACTTTCCACCATCTTAGGATCTATATAACTATGACTATCTCCTGAATCAATTAAAATAGAAATGGTTTGGTTATTGATCATACCTTCCACCTCAATCATATGTGACTGATATTTTTCTTGCTTGTTGTCCAAGGTTGCATAGATCCTTGGTAAATTTCTTCCCATGTCCTCCACTGTTTCATCTTGTTGTACATTGTGAAGAGTTCTCCCTTTTTCTCCTCTATGAGGACAATATATGTACATGTGATCTCCTTTAAAACCCCAACATTGAATAGGTGGGTACCTTGGCCTTTGACCCTCTGTTTCAATTGTTTTGGGCTCTCTAGGAGCTTGTTGTCCCTGTGGATTATTTCTGAAGAATGGTGGCTTAGATCCCTTCTTCCTCTGATCCATCTTGAATTTATTTTTGTCTTCCCAATCTTTTTGGTAAGTTAGCCTTGCTTTCTGCTGATCATATAGGCATTGAGCTCACCTTATGGTCTCTCGCAATGTCTTGGGATCATCATACTATATTTTTTCACTGATGAATGATGGCAATCCACTCAAATACCTTTGAATCTTAACTATCTCATCCTTGATGAAAGAGACATACTTCAGAATTTCTAGAAACCTTCTCTCATTTTCATCAATGGTCATACTCCCCAGATTGAGTTCGAAGAACTCTTTCATTTTCTTGTCATAGTATCTTTTAGTCAAGTATTTCTTCTCAAAATACTTCTTGAATTCCCTCCAAGTGACACTTTTCTCTTTAATGTGTTGCAACTGCACAAGATGATCCCACCACATGGATGCCTTTCCCTTGAGTCGATAGATGGCAATTCTACCTTCTGCATGAGAAGAATAATTATGCAATTGAAAATACTTTATCATGCCCAGCATCCATGTTTCTGCATCTTCATCCTTTTTTTGCTCACCATCAAATGTAGGAGGTTTGATTTTGTTCATTTCTCCTCGCAGTTCATCCACCCCAGACCTCTCATGCTTTCTGAAAGGGGATGGACTTGAGCTTATGTGTGATATATTATTGGAATTCCTCAAGGAGTGGTGGTGATGCCTGCTAACACTTCTTTCTTTTCTTTTCTAATCATGAGACTTGTGATTTCATGACTTGCTTGAGCCACTCTCCTTATCCAATTTCTTTTCTATTATGTTCAAGCTCTCCAATAACTTCATGTTGAAGTCATCCTGTTGCTCCTTGGCTTTCATAAGCCTTTCATTATCATCTTTATGGCTTTGGACATCCTTCTACAAATTTTTAATGGTCTCTTCTATATTCATGTTTTCATCTCTTCCTTCTCCATGTCCATTGGAGTTTGTTCCTTCAATGCCCAAATGGACATCCATCCCTCTTCTCTCCTCTTGTTGATTGTAAGTCCCCTGTGCCTCTTCCATTCCTTTGGACTCTAAGATGATATCGATCTGATATATTTGTTGTTAACTCTTTCCAACGCCTTCTCACATGCTCAATTCTGAGTCTGTAGCAGAAAGTTATGGTCATTTGAAATTTCCCCAATAATTTTTTTGTTCATTTTTCAACTTAGCGCAACTCTGCGCTGTAAATATGCAATTCTGCACCTACTCCATTGAAATTTTTGTATGAGCTCAATTAGGTTTCTGCATAAACATATTATGGACATTATGTCCAAGTTTCACGTCATTCTGGGTTCTGGGTTGCTAGTTACAATATGCTGAAGTTCTAGGCCAATATGTGTTTTTGGTCTAGAATGTTACAGGCACCTTATTTTCCATATTAAACACATTTCACATGCCCAGAAATTTAATTCCACTATGATACTATCTTCTATGGTTCAATATTTTTCCATTGAATGCTCCTGCGCCTCAATCCGATTCCGGAGCAGAAAGTTATGGCCCTTTGAAGTTAGTTGGGTCATAAAATTTACCCTCCAGTGTTTGTGTTGTAACTTTCTCAAAAAAGCTCTGTTTGACGAACAGTTTACACCATTAGAAAGATCTATTCGAGCTCTTTTATTTGAGCTACAAAAACATATTGTATCATTGGCACACCTCTGTCTCATGGTTTTTGAGTTGTTAAAAATGCTCTTAAGGCCCTCAAAAACGCGCTGCAAAAAGATGGTGTTCAAATGATATAAAACGTCGTAGAAAATCGTTGATTTTCTGCTATTGTTCTCCCTCCAAACGACTTCACGCGCACAAATTTAAGCCTGTACACCCATATTTAACATGTGCAACAACAACACAAATTAAATCTTGCTTCGCACATGTTAAACCCACTGTGTATCACTTGTCTGCCACGCACTACTTTTATTTCGTGCTCCAATATCCACTGCGCGCTGGTATCCACCACGTGCATTTTTTGTACCGCGCATTGATATTCCATGCGCATTTCACTCAACACACTGCACCATGCCAGATTTTAGTATGTCTCCACTGCGCACCAAAACTCAGCATGCACAATTAACAAAACTGTCGCCCGACAACATATACTCACATTGTGTGCGCAGCTACCAAACTCCACTGCACTATGTCAATATTGTACGCACCACGCGTTCCATTATTATGAATGTACACACCACGCACACTTCTTATGCATATGCACACTGTGCAATTCCAAATTTAGCGCACACACACGCACACCAACATTTTTCCGCACGGCGCCAAAATTTAGCGCGCGCACCAGAAAAACACTATTTTTCTGTGTGGTACCAAAATTTAGCGCGCACACCCGCACACTAACATTTTTTCGCGTGGCACTGAAATTTAGCGTACACATCAGCATGCCAATATCTTGCCGCGTAGTGCCAAATTTTACCTATCACAAGCTTTCCACTGCGCATCATGCATTTTTAGTGCGCCCACCTGTGCACATTCACCTTTATGCGCATCAAATCCTCGTCAATTCTGTTGTAGAAATTTGGGCTTTTTCCTAACTTTTCCCAATTTACCATAAACATTCTACAACCATGAAATTCGTTCAATTTCGCCCCAAAAACACCAATTCGACCTCTGTAACAACAAATCGGTGTGGGTTGACATTTCTGGAACGAATTTCCCCAAAATCAATTCACAAATTGAGAATTTTATTTATTAATCTCGCTCCAACTGTCATGGCTTCACTGTAACTTCAAATTCGACCAATTATGGGTTTTAATTTGCTAGAACAGATATTAAATCAATAATATCTTACCACATGGCCGAATTTCTCAATTTCCCCATGAATTTACCAACCGAAATTGGGGCTTTTCCCCAATTTTTGTACCACAATGTAGCTAGACGTTATGCAACTCAAAATTTGGCAACTTTGAAATAAATCCTTTGTGAAATTTCACTTCAACTTAACTTGTTCGGCCCATCCAGGCTCAGTGTTGAAAATTGTAGCTCTGATACCAATTTGTAACATCCCCGACCATCCATGCCAGGCCACGTTACGCCAGAGAACTCTCGTGTTCTCTCTAAGGAACATACTATAACAAACCCAACAACCAACTGAGCTATGCCACATAAATTTTTCTAACTACATGCAATTAAAACATATGCACACAGAACACTTGCGGAAGCTTTACATGTAAAACGTAAACAGACAAATACATTTCATAAATGCATGGATTTAGACTGAAATAACAGTAACATAGACATGCAGCATATACAGGAAATACCCATAAACATATAGACAGTTATAATCACGCATACGATAAACCCATAAAATTAAACACGTAAATGACAATGCAGCATGTAAATTTATCACACAGTTGACACTTATCTTTGTGAGAATATCACCAACTGCGTGCAGACCTTCCACGAACTTCCCTGCCTTAGACCACACTGTTCATCACTCTCAATAGTGAGTCACCCCTGAGCTGGGAATAAACTTCACCGGGGTAAAGGGATTCATAACCAGGTTAAATGCTCATGGACAACAGGAAAGACTCTGTCACATGTGCTCACTCAACTAACAGCCTACAGTCCCTCATTCCCCACATGCCTGGCCCACCCAGGAAGTGTGCAAATTCTCTGCTCAATAGTCCTTCGACTGCCCCACTTCCTTTCCGGGCTTCAGCAACAGGTCGGACAAGAAGTCCTAGAGCACTGTAGTTGCAGTTTAGCAACTTCAGGAAATTAATCCCTGGCAATTCTCTCACCCAGAGAATTGCTCACGGGCCTGACAACCCGCTTCTTCAGTCCATCTCCCAAGCTAACCAGACACACCAACACAAAATGGCTATGGATATGGGTTCAGGTACAGTCATGAGATACCAAGGATAGCTCAATGGGTGTGAATACTCATGGATGATTGACTGCCTGGCTGAATGATGGAAGGAATGATGGAAAAAATGATAGGAAATGAACTAAGTCCCAACAATATGTATGCATGTCCCCAACTTGACACTTGTCATGTTGGGAGCTACTTTGGCCCACTTGTCTCAACTTTAGAACTTAGGATAAAATAATTATCCATACTTTATATTTAAGAAATATTAATATAATATTCCTTTTTGGCTTAAGCTCCCTAGCTTAGCCCCTTTCCTTAACTTAGCCCCTCCCTTTCCCTAAGTAGTGGATTTTAGTCCTCCATCACTTTTATCATGGTCAGTCTGTGTGCAGTGATGTATTTATATTAATTATGAGACATGTACAAAAACAGGCGCACTAACCTTTAACATCTAGGCTCTCCGGCCTAATCAAAACATAAGCATCCTAGCTTATAATAACTGGCTCACCAGCCTATAAAACATATCATATACACAAAGGCTCGCTGGCCTCACAATCGCGCGCACTCAAGTTGTTTTGTGTGGTATCCAAAAATGTGCACACTTCCTCCTTTTACTGCGCAGTACATGTGCGCACTATACCATGAAATGTGCATATAAAATGATAGCATATAGCTCACCAGCTTAAGTACATTTGCATTTACATTTACAATTGGGTTCAGCCTTAGGGATATTAGAGTTTCCTAGGCGGAAACCTCTCTAAGTCATGTGGAAAAGATGAAGTGGATGGGGGGTTAAGACCTTTGGGCATGGGGTTCATGACATACAAGGGTTTGTATTGTCTCATTTATGAGTTCCTTTGTAGAGGGTGTGTTGCACCTTTGTCTTCAATGCATATTTTTTCCAAGTCAATTTATTACCATTTGTTTTTTAAGATCTTTCCAGGTTGAATCCAAGGTGGGACTTCTACCTAAGCATGAAAAACATTGCCCACCTTGACTCTACTCCAGTCACATTATGCTTCCCCAAGTTGAAGACAATGTGTGGGACTTCTACCTAAGAATGAAAAACATTTCCCACTCACGCTCTACCTTGGTTGGAATTTTTATATTGTTATTTTTCATGGGTCCCATCAATTTCTTACGAGACATTTTATTTTCCTCGGGATCCCTGGGCGAGCATCTATAAGGTTTATGATTGGATTTTATATTTTTCCACCTACAAATCTCTGGGCCTTCATCCCCTTCTTCCCATTAAATGAGGTACAATCCCTTCTTGGGTCAATACAACCGAAAATCCCAAAAGATAAGGAGACGAATAAGGGGTGAAGTGTGAAAAATGGTCAGCGTGGTTGGGAATGGCATGATGACTCGTCAAGGAGACCTCCCAGTAGAAAACCCATCCCTAAGGGTGACCACTTACTAGGGCACAATGTCAACCACCAAGGTGAAATAGACCAAAAAGAATAATTTCCAAGTAGACGTTCTATAATCAAAAGTATCTTTAAACGCAACATACGCAAATGCCTAAAATATTAAAGTGACACTTACCATAATACCTAACTTGTACCTCGTGAAGCAAGAACCATCATCTTCCGGAAGCAATTTGATGTGGTTGATGCCATCGTCACAAGTCCAGGATTTGTGTGGTGGTGAAGTGGGTCTCTGTCTGTGCATGTAGATGTTGTCAGTCATTTATCTCTCGGTACTCCACGTCTGCAACCTGAGGACCTTGAGACATCATCTCCTTAGTCATCCCTAGAAATTGGGGATAGCAGGCACCAATCTCATCCGTTGAGCACCAACTCAATAAGACCTATATAGGCACCATTCCAAGATCTTCATACATAGAGTACTTATGATTTCACATGCATGCTTCATACTTCATGTATTTCAGAGCATAAGCATACCCTTAACTTTCATGCTCCAATGCCTCTCCTTGCTTCATACCCCAGACATAGCTTCAAACCCTAGTTAGATTTAGCAACCATTCCCTAATGAACCTGATATTATCATTCCTAGAATATAATTCTAGACTGCAGCATCACAACCTCAAAACAATGCAGTTTGCAACATCAAAGATCTTAATCCTTCATAGTGCACCCTTGAAAATCCAAGAAAACTCCTCTTGTGCACCTTTACACCTCAAGAATATTCCCTAGCTCCCTTGCACACCTAAAATCTATTCTACGCACTTGTACTTGCTCTTCTTGCTTGGATACTCTTCAAATGTGCACATTTATCCTGTATTTATAGTGTTTTTGTGTTCACTTATGGCACAGACTTGTAAAATTACCTGGGTTGACCTATACTTTTTGGGTGGGTTGACCTAACAGAATATTTCATATCTCCTCATTCCTATGGAGTTAGATGGAGTGTCATATACCGTTGTAAATGTCTCGGAATAAAATTTCAATCATATATGTCCTATGATCCCATTTGAGCTAGGTATTTAGAGTAAAAAGGAATTCAAAGATAAGGTATCCAAACTGAGCATCAAAAATCCAAAAACAATATTTCCAACAATATCCATCTTACAATCTCTATCTTGGACATTTGTAGTCTCCCCTTGTCTTTTAAATCATTGACAATAATATTTCCAACAATATCTCCCATTGTCATTGATGGAAACCCTTGGTCAATTATGTAATACTCCCCATGTCTGCAACCCTCCTTGTGTCTAGAATTCTTCCTCTATCTACAAATTCTCCCCCTTTGATATCAATGGAAAAGGGATAGTCCCCCTGAGCTTGTGCTTCCCTTCACTAAAAAGATGAGAGGGATATCAATCCTAGGTTTTGTCTAAGATATTCAAATGTGTCTCTGGGAAGGGGTTTGGTAAAATTATTTGCAACCTGATCTTTGGTGGAAATGTATTCCAACTTTTGTTTACTTGTCCATTCAACATTTTTCTCCTTTGACATCATCGAGAATGTATACATTTCTTGGGTTTCTACTTGAATTTGCCACTAATCTTTCTAAACCCACTTTCCTTATCTCACATCCTTTAAAATTAAATGTGAGGTTGTAACCTTGATCACACATTGGAATGACACTAATAATATTGTGTTTTAACCCTTCAACATACAAGACATTTTGTGTTTTAGTCTTTCCATTATCAAGAGTAATGGTACCTTTTTCCAAATATCCTTGCAGAAGTGTTACCCCCAAAGGTAACTCTGCTTGATTTGTCTTCCTTTAGGGTGAGAAATTTGTTTTGATCCCTTGTCATGTGTTTTGAACACCACTATCAATGTACTATTGGCTTCCTTTGTCTCTAGCATACATTGTGAGTCCACATTCTTCCTTATTTGGTTCTTCTTGCTTCATTTTCCACACCTTTGTGTATTCTTCTCTATGCTTGGTAAGAACATCTTCTTCCCTTTTTTTGTTTAGGAGACTTTATTATTCTACTTCTATAGTCATGTGCTATGTGCCCATAATTATTTCACTTATAACATTCAGCATTGTAATCAAGTAGGGGAGAAAATGAATCCTAGTTTTTGTTAGCAAACCCATGAAGACTTATGGTATTTTTTCTCACATAATCATTCTTTGAGGTCGTGTACGGACCTTTATTTTTGTTTCTCACATGGGCACTTCTTGCATAAGCTCTAATATCTATTGATTTATGGGCAAGGTAATTGCAAGAAAAACAATATCCAAGGAAGAGATTTTGATACTGGGTTGTGAAAGGCATTTTTGGTGGAACAACTCTTCTAAAATCATTCTTGTTGTTCTTGTGAGAAGAATCAAGTTTCTGCTAGTCATCATTTCCTTTCTTGTTGTTACTTTCACTGTTGATGGATCCTTTGAGAATGTTAGCATAGCTATTAGGATTTTCTTCAGGAGTATTATAATTCTCATCATAGCCAAGACCAATCTTGATGAATGGTGACCTTTGGAAATTGAGGATCTCATTTAAAGTTTTAGTGCTCTTTTGAAACTTCAACTGATCATTTTACTTATTCATTTCCTTCTTTAATGAGAAAAATTCATACTCTAACTTCTCACAGGTTTCATCCTTCTCTTTGAATTGAATTTTCACTACTTCTTCTATTCCTTTTGCTTCTTCTAGTTGAATCTCCAGGTTGATAATTACCTTCTCTATTTCTTCAAGATCATGATCCTTCTTTTCATGTTTATTCAATTTATCCTGCTAATTTATATTATTTTTCCTAATCATGTTTATTTCTTCCAAGGAACTAACAAGTTCTACTTCAAGGTCATCTTCTTCTGAATCCATCTTTTCTTTTTTATTATATTCATTTTCTTCATCGGCATGTTTTATTTCCATGGTTATGGAGAGATATTCTTCTTCATCATCACTATCTTCCCTTTATTCATATGGACACTTAGTAGCAAAATGTCCTATTCTACTACAATTAAAGCATTTTAAGAGTAGATTACCTTTGTATTTTCCAGGTCCTCTTTTCATCTTTCTCACAAATTGTGCTTCTTCTATATCTTATTCACAGTTGGAACAATCACCAGATCTATATTCATAAATGTTTTATAGCTTGTCCCAAATATTTTTAGTTGATGTACATTGCATTACCTTGACAGTCTAAGAATCTGATAGGCCACTCAAGATGACATCTATTTCTTTTGCATTGTTTTCACTTGACTCCTTCCTAGCTTCATCTATATAACCCGTTATGACGGATTCCCATATACTAAACCTAAGGGCCATCAAATATGTATTCATTATTATACTCCATAATGCATAGTGTGTTCCATCGAACAAAGGATCCTTGTTTGTGGAGAGACCTTCCTTACAATCCATGTGTGCTAGAGATTTTCCTTCCAATGGTTAAAATGTTTCTAAAGGAACCTGCTCTAATACCAATTGTTGAAATTATGCTTCTACTTAGAGGCAGGTGAATCAATATAAGATACTTTTTACTTTAAGTGAGCATTAATCAATCATTCATAAATAGTAAATTCATATAAATTCAAATCACAATACATAGAGTTTAATTTTGAAACCCTTGTGGGAGAAAACCACAAAAAAATATCTTTATAAATGTCTATAGGCACCAACCTATTGTTACAAAGCTTGTATGCACCAACCTACTAGAGACACCAATCTCTTCAGTTGAGTACAAACTCAATAAGATATTGTGTAGGCACTGTTATCCCCATTTTGTGGATAACTAAGGAGATGATGTCTCGAGGCCCTCAAGTTGCAGATATGGAGTGTCGTGAGACTACATGATCTCAGTTCCCTTTGCATAGATGGAAAACCCACTCACCACCACAGATGGTAACAGGTTTACAAATAGCATCCACAACACCAGTTGGATTCTAGAAGGCAGTGGGCCTTGCTCCATGAGGTACAAGTCAGTATGATGGTGAGCATCATTTCAATATTTAAGCCCTTTGATTATGTTGTATCTTAGATTGCTCTAGATTTCATGATATGTGCTTGGACATTATGCCTTTTTCCATTCTTCACCTTGGTGGTTGAAATTATGCCCTAGTAAATGGTTTTCCTTGGGAATGGGTTTGCTAATGGGAACTCCCTTGATGATCCATTGTATTGTTCCTGGACATACTTACCATTTTCCATCATTTTTCCCCTCCATTTCCTTATCTCTTGGGATTTTATCGTGTATTGACCCAAGAAGGGGTTGTCCCTCATTCTATGGGAAGAAGAGGCTAAATGCCCAGAGGGGTTGGTGTTGGGTAAAATATAAAAGCCTTATATAAACCTTCCAGATGCTTCTCCTAGGGATCACACAAGAAAGCAATGAAACGCTTATATTTAAATAAAGGGGACCCACAATATAATAAAGAAACGCTTGAAAGGTTATTTGAAGGATAAGAGGTCTCATCAGGAGCTGACCTATCACATCCATGAATATCTAATGGTATGACATTACCATCATTTGGTCACCAAACCAAGGTAATGGCTCTCAGTTGCATGGTTGGGAGAAAGGGGGTCTCACCACGAGTCAGCCTTCTCATCTCCATTAGGTGTTTATGGGTGACATTGCTGTTAGGACCATACAATGTACCTTTTTGCTCACACTTTTTGCTACCTTTACACCCTTGTTTCACTCACATTTAAACTCACATTATCACCTTACCCTATCTTTCCAAAGGTATATAACATATCTTCTCTTTACTATATGTTTAATCTGTTTTGCATATAATTTTACATTACTCTCGTACTTAACCATTGATCAGAAATGTATAAGTGCTGAAATAGTTCAAACTGCAGATTAGCATTGAGGCATGTTGTTGAAATAGTTAAAGAACGCAAACCCTGTGGCTAAAACAGTCTATGGACTACGATGCTAAAATAGCAACTCACACAGAAGAAGTTTTTACACTCTCTGTGGTCTACAATGCAGAAACAACAACTCACACAGAAGAAGCTGCTACACTCTCCGTGGTCAACGATGCTGAAACAACAACTCACACAAAAGAAGTTGTTACACAGTCTGTGGTCTACGATGCTGAAACAGCAACTCACACAGAAGAAGTTGTTACACAGTCCATGGTCTATGATGTCGAAACAACAACACAAAACTGTTACATTGACCACAACAGCCGCACCTTGAGCTAGCATTAACCATCATTGTTGCCTGAGACCAAGTTGTTGAAACAGTCAGAACGCAAATCCCGTGGCTGAAACAGCCCGCGATTTGCGATGTTGAAACAGCATACAACAGCAGTAACAAGAAGACAAATAAGGAAGCTGTTACTCCAACTGCAACAGCAACACCTCACTCAGCACTTGTAATAGCATTTTGTTACGGGAGACTAGGATATCATATTCCAGTATAGAAATCGTATCTAACTAAGAATAGGATTCAGATGTGCAAATGTAATTGGATGATCAAATTGTATCGAAGGGATTATCCTCTTTAAATAAGAGGAAATCATCATTAGAGAGGACCTTCTTTTTAGCTAAGAAAGGATGTTACAGAGAGGGACGTGTTTTACTTCAGATTGTAATATGATACAGTTGACAGATGAATAAAAGATTGTTCTGAGCATTTATCTCTATTTCCTTTCGTTTCAGGGGAATCTTGTGAGAAGGGAGGGCCCACCTTCTTCACAAGATTCACCCATTAGCTTTGTAGTGTGTTAGTGTTATTTATGTTCATGCCTTGATTAAATTATGTTTTGTTGAAACACTACTTTATTGAACTTTGTTTTGCTGAAACACTACTTTACTGAACTCTGTCTTGCTGAAACTCTGCTTCACTGATTGTTACATTGTTTTCATATGATTCATGCTTGGGTAATGGTTAATCATTCTAGTTAGAAATCATGTTTGGTGAATTTATGAAAGCTTGATAATCAGGGATAGGTGTTGAAGATTCCTGCTTGGGGAATAGGGTCATGTTCTATG
Organism: Picea engelmannii; assembly: GCA_009831015.1. Classification (NCBI taxonomy): domain Eukaryota; kingdom Viridiplantae; phylum Streptophyta; class Pinopsida; order Pinales; family Pinaceae; genus Picea; species Picea engelmannii. Next base: position 56,117 of record ML790016.1, on the reverse strand, counting down.
TTAGAGATAGTTAGCCTTCAGTGCATTTCAATTAGTAATGAGTTCATGAAAGTGTGCTAATCGGAAACAGGTGTTGAAGATTCTTTCTTGAGGAATAGGGTCATGTTCTCTGTTAAGAGGTAGTTAGTCTTCAGTGTGTGTCAATCATTTCAATTAGCAATGAGTTCATAAAAGTGTGGTGATCAGAAACAGGTGTTGAAGATTCCTGCTTTGGGAATAGGGTTTTGTTCTCTGTTATAAGATAGTTGGTCTTTCCTTTTTGCAGTGTCCTAAAAAATTTCTTTTCCAGGTTGTTATTTTCTTAATGTAATCCAGGATTATTTGGACAATTATTTCTTTAAACATTGAGCTCTGCAATAGGTAGATTGCTTTCCTGTAATTCAAGTTAGAACTTCAGTTTGTTCAAGGAAAAAGTGTGACTAATATATTTTTACTACAACTCTAAGTTGCTTTTGAGATTGAG
>ML790016.1:26799-44541 GCA_009831015.1 Picea engelmannii | reverse complement strand
TTCAGGGGAATCTTGTGAGAAGGGAGGGCCCACCTTCTTCACAAGATTCACCCATTAGCTTTGTAGTGTGTTAGTGTTATTTATGTTCATGCCTTGATTAAATTCTGTTTTGCTGAAACACTACTTTATTGAACTCTGTTTTGTTGAAACTCTGCTTCACTGATTGTTACATTGTTTTCATATGATTCATGCTTGGGTAATGGTTAATCATTCTAGTTAGCAATCATGTTTGGTGAATTTATGAAAGCTTGATAATCAGGGACAGGTGTTGAAGATTCCTTCTTGGGGAATAGGGTCATGTTCTCTGTTAGAGATAGTTAGCCTTCATTGCATTTCAATTAGTAATGAGTTCATGAAAGTGTGCTAATCGAAAACAGGTGCTGAAGATTCTTGCTTGAGGAATAAGGTCATGTTCTCTGTTAAGAGGTAGTTAGTCTTCAGTGTGTGTCAATCATTTCAATTAGCAATGAGTTCATAAAAGTGTGGTGATCGGAAACAGGTGTTGAAGATTCCTACTTTGGGAATAGGGTCATGTTCTCTGTTATAAGATAGTTGGTCTTTCCTTTTTGCAGTGTCCTGGAAGATTTCTTTTCCAGGTTGTTATTTTCTTAATGTAATCCAAGATTCTTTGGACAATTATTTCTTTGAACATTGAGCTCTGCAATAGGTAGATTTCTTTCCTGTAATTCAAGTTAGAACTTCAGTTTGTTCAAGGAAAAAGTGTGACTAATATATTTTTACTACAACTCTAAGTTGCTTTTGAGATTGAGCATATATAGTGTGTGATTACCTTTGAAATAAACAGACTTCCCTGGGTTGACAATTTATGTAGCACTTGATTGTTTAGTTAAATAAGCAATTATAGTGACCAACAATTGCCACCATCTGATCACCACGCAAGGGTAGTGACCTTCAATCTCTCCTTATGTTATTATGAAAGAAAATATAAAGAAAGAAAGATAAAAGGCAAGTGATGGGCTTGGAAAAAGTGCATTGCGGACGAAGGTACCACACACCATCTACAAAGGCACCCATAAATGACACACTATGACCCCTAGTATGTCATGAGCCCTATGCCCATTGATTCTTGACCCCATCCACATCATACACTTTACATGGCCTAGAGAGGGACCTCTTGGAGACTCTCCTTGACCTAGGGAAAGATCTACCCAATAGGACACATCGTCAACCCTCCCATACTTAAGCTTGACAACTTGCATAGTGTATTTGAGCTATTAATTGTTTGATATGGTGATCTTCGATGCACATGCTTGGATGGATTATTTATTCATTGGATTAACTTATCATGATGTTATGACTTGAGATGCTTGGATGCCGTGTTCATTTGTCTTTGCAGGACCTAGAAAGTGGACAGTTTTCGGAGAACAAGCCTATCTTGGGCTTCCATGGGGCTACAAGACCACAGGTTGGATGTCAAAGGCCAGCATGCCGGATGAGAGAGATCAAAATTGGAAGGCATCAAATATTACTTGGACAACATAGCCTAGTCCCCACATGCCAAATGTTTTTCCTAGGAGAGGAAAACATCACTTCTAGAGACATGATGTCACCTAGGGAGGTTAAGGATTGGTGGTGAGGTGCCACTCATTTACACTTGGAAGTTTTGAGGAGAAGAGGGTCTTCACCATGATGAAATCACTTATATGTTTGACACGTGGCCTTTGGAGGCCCATCCATGCTCCTCCAACACCAACGACTTCCTCAAAGTGGAAAAATGTCCCCTAAAGGGTTGATGTCCTCCTAAATTAGGGTTTAATTTGTGCAAAAGATGGAATTTTAAGTGAATTGTTTAATAGTATTTTGTTAAGGGGGAAATATTAGGGCTGTTGACCCCTAATATTTTGTTTTACTCTTTATTTTTTCGACAAGCTATGTTAGCTAAATTTTGTATAAACAGAGATCATATTTTAAATCATAACTCTCCCTCTTGTGAGAGAATTGGTCTGAAATTTTTGGGCCCCCTTGGCTCTTTTAGCTCTTGTGCACTTTTTTTATGGCTATTTTATGAATGGTTGATGGAGGAAGGCCTAGCGGTAACTTTGGATGATGGTTTCTAGCTCTTGTGGTGAATTGTCTTAGTATTTCTCTTGATCTTGGTATGGTTTTTACTCTCCTGCTATTATTTTAATCAAGTAAAGTATTGTTATGCTAGGAGCTAGGTGGGAAGTATAAGGGCATACACCCCTACCATAGTCTTCACCATTTTATTGCTTCATCTCATTTATTACAAGGGTTTGCTAAGAGAAGTATAAGGGCATACATCCTCTTAGCTTAAACCCTAACTTAGAGAAAATTGCCTTGGGGAATAAAAGGGATTACACCCCCAAGGAGGTATATTATATAATCTCCTTTTGAATCAATTAATCCAATAGTAAAGGCACTAGTCATTGATTTGTTGCATCGGAGAAATATAATATTACATTGGGAAACGTGATTTTCGGTCATTTTTACTTCTTGCAAAGTGGATTGTTGTCCTTGTGCCTTGGGAACTTCACAACCACTATGATGTCCCCATATAGGGGCTACTTATTTCTGTTGTTACAAAATTGAATCATCAGCCATTAGGGCTGTAGAAACCCTAACTTACTTGCTTTAATAACTCTCTTATCAACGATTGGTTTTTACTCAAAGTTTGCACACTTACTCTCCTTGTCTTAACGCACTTTTTGGAAAAGTTTGAGGAGATTTCAGTGGATGATTTTCTTGCTGTAATACATTGAATGTTACAGCCATAAGGCTGATATAATTTTCTGCAGACAAGTGTTTACAACATCCTTATCTTTTATGCTAAGAGTATTGGTTTTTTATCTTGAGTTTAGCTACTCGTTTACTAGTTTTTCTCTTGCATTTTCTACTCGATATTTAGCATTTATTGAGAAGCTTATAGTACCTTTTTCTTCCTGATATATATTGTTATCTACTGCTGAAAATTAGGGACACGAAGCTTACCTTGTTGATCCAACTAACATATACTATTGCAAAGTGTCTTTTCTTGTGTCTCGGGTAGGTACAATCATCCGAAGAAGTGTTATACATGTGGGGCAACAATTTCTTGAATTTCAAAGCATATCTTTACACCTTTCACTCAAATTGGACTTGACCTATAGGGCCTTCATTTCCATCCATATTCATCCCCATCTCAATCCCCCTAGGGTCACCGAGATCTCCTCCCTAGAGTGACCTAGTCACCATTGAACTGTGGGACCTACATCGAGGTGACATTGGGTGTAGGATTCCTAAGTTGTGGCACTTGTTCCGTGGTTGGGTTGGTATTTTCCAAACCTACAACTTGCGCTATAACATTTTGGCACCATTGTCAGTGAGGATTTTTAATACTCTTCATACCCTAATGACACTTTGGTAAGATATCCCAAAGCCTTTCCCTTAGCTTACCTGGCGACTCCACTCGAGGAACGTTCCCTTTCCACCTTCCTTGATGAATCCATTTTGAAATTCATCTGGAGATTCCACCTTCCCAAAAACCTTCTTTCACCAAACCTTTTCCCCCTTGGAGGTTCAAGCCTTCTAAGGTTTACCAAAGAAGGCCTCCTCTCAAGCCTCTCGTTTCTAAAACCCTTTTCCATAAATCCCTTCCCCTTGCTCCAATGGCTCACCCTTGGGCAAGAGACCTCTACAAACCTCTTAATGTGGCCAATATCCAAGGTTACCCTAACTAGATGCCAACATATGTCAACAAGTGGTTTCCAAAGTTCCTAGGAAACAATGTGATAATTGTCGAAGATCACATTTATGTCATGGGTAGGGATATGGACAATGCAGGTATTGATCACAAAGATGTGGCCATGAGACTTTTCACTTCATAATTGACTGAAGAAGATCTTGATTGGTTTAAAGGACTCCCTGATAATCATATCACGACCTATGATTCTTTTTCCACCTTATTTAAAAGTAGATGGTGGGACACTTACAACTCAATTCAATCAAATAAAGAAAAAGGAGAATGAAATGGTAAAGGAATTAATTTCAAGAATTGACAGTTTGTACAATCAAATTCCAACATATTATCGTCCCACAACATCATCAGTTCATCTCCTTTACATGAATGCCTATGAAGGGCAGTTCCAATACATTCTTAAAGATAAAAATCCCACTTCCTTGGCAGAGGCTAAAGAGTTCAGTATCAACATTGAAGAGAATCTCCTTGATTCAAAAATAGAACATTTTCAATACCCTCGCAACAAGATAGAATCAAGGACGAAGGTTTCCAACAAAAATGTTCCTAATCCGATTGCTCTCCTGACTTAGAAGATAGACCAAATAAATACTCAGATTTTTCAGGTGCAGAATCAACTTATGAACCGTATGATTACAGTGGAAAGAAATCAATATGATCCCAGACCTCAATTTTCCAGACAATATAGAGATGCCACTGGCTGGAAACCATGACCTCAACAAGAGGAAAAGGCCCCAGATACTTTGAAACCTATTAGGATAGTTGATGTAGAAGCTTGGTGTCTCCAATGCCAAGAACCCCACAGGGAATATGAATTCCCCGGAAAAGATGAAGATTATCCTGAAAATATAAACTTCATGATTTGTATTCTCAACAATGAACATGTTACTCAAGAACAGATCAATAAAGCCAGAAGAATAGGAGAAAGAAAGGGGATAATCTAGGCCTTAAATAAACTAACAGATGATCATAAGAAATAATTGAGGAGGAGGTAAATTCTAACCTACAAAAGAAAAAATGTTTCAACCCCTCCGTCACAGCCTGATCTCCTCTTCCACCAGCAGAAAAGGTGGCTCCACCACCTCCACCATCAATATGTGAGTTTCTTCTTAAGACAACTCCTGCAGATGACATTCAATTGAATATGGATGTTGCAAACATGTTTGGAAAACTGAATATCATGGTCTAAGTGACAAAAATGTGTAAGATCCCTTCTACAAGAAGGGAACTTTTGGAAATCTTACAAGTGCCAGTCGAGAAAAAGGATCCTCCAATCATGATAAACATTATGTATCTTGATCAGCCAAGGGACAAGAACCCTCCTTTCTATCTATCATTAAGCATGAATGGCCTCTTCTTGAACAACTGCATGATTGATTCAGGGGCCTCAAAAAATGTCATATATTTGAAGGTAATGAAACAACTTGGTTTGAATACAACCCAACCTTATCAAAATGTTTGGGGTATTGATTCGAGAAGAGTTAAGCTCTTGGGAGTATGTGAAGACGTTGAGGTTTTCCTGATTGAATTTCCACATATCAGCATTCTCATGGACATAGTAGTGATTGACATTCTGGATGCTTGGGGGATGATTTTATCTAGGAGCTGGTCTACTGCTCTTGGGGGTTTCCTTAGCATGGATCTCAACCCTTGCACACATTCCTATGGGGGATGACACTTTTTAGATACTATACAATCGAGAGAAAGTTGATAGACACGTAATGGATCCTAATGGTTCTGATTATGCTAATGAATGTGATTATGATGTAATCCCATGGACCATTGAGCATGATCCATCTGAGTTACCTTTTATGCAGGAGGACTCCATAGACATGCTTCTTCCATGGATAGATCAGTACAAAGACAAACTTTCAAAATACCATGGGAAGGAGCCAGGGTCTATCCAAATTTTGAAGAAGGAAGATGAGAAACATGAAGAAATCATCAAAGATATAGTCCACATAGAGCCTCGATACGATGAGAATACACCTTGCATCAATTTCGATGAAGGAATTCTTGTGCTCATGTGGGAAAAAAGAAAGGGCAAACCCAAATATGAACAGAAAGATAACAATTCATGTGTTGGCCCTTACATCATTAGAAAGAATTATGACAAACAAAAGTATTATCTGGCAGCATTAGATGGGAGAAAGATGCCACTACCAGTAGATGGGACTCTTCTCCAACCTCACATCCAGGTCACATGACTTCTTCAGGGCCCATACCCCAGGTAAGTAGGTAAGTCATTTTGATTCCCTGCATTTGCATCTTTATTTCTCATACTATTTTAGATGCATTTCGTTTCCATTATGCTCTACTTGCATATTGATTTCATTCTTAGTTTAGAATTTTTTTGAAAAAATGTCAAAATTTTCTTTTTCTAGCTTAGTTGGATTGGATTATGATCATATGAGAGCCAAGAGGAGTAGGCCATCCTGCACATGACAATTTTATGTTTACTTGCAGCCACAGGTCTACTAGGAGATGTTGTGGTTCTCATGCACTCTACGGTGAGCACATGTCCCCAAGTAGGAGCCAAATGTTATCCCCATTTTGTGGATAACTAAAGAGATGATGTCGTGAGGCCCTCAGGTTGCAGATATGGAGTGTCGAGAGACTAAATGATCTCAGCTCCCTTTGCATAGATGGAAAACCCACTCACCACCACAGATGGTCACAGGTTTATAGATAGAATCCACCACACCAGTTGGCTTCGGGAAGGCAGTGGGCTTTGCTCCATGAGGTACAAGTCAGTATTATGGTGAGCATCATTTCAATATTTAAGCCATTTGGTTATGTTGCATCTTATATTGCTCTAGATTTCATGATATGTGCTTGGACATTATGCCTTTTTCCCTGCTTCACCTTGGTGGTTGACATTATACCCTAGTAAGTGGTTTTACTTGGGAATAAGTTTGCTACTAGGAACTCCCTTAATGAGTCGACCATACTTACCATTTTCCATCATTTTTCCCCTCCATTTCCTTATCTCTTGGGATTTTAGGGTGTATTGACCCAAGAAGGGGTTGTCCCTCATTCTATGGGAAGAAGGGGCTAAAGGCCCAGAGGGGTTGGTGTTGGGTAAAAGATAAAAGCCTTATATAAACCTTCCAGATGCTTCACCCAGGGATCACCCAAGAAATAAATGAAACGTTTATCATTAAATAAAGGGGACCCACAATATAATAAAGAAACGCTTGAAAGGTTAGTTGAAGGATAGGAGGTCTCATCACAAGCCGACCTATCACATCCATGAATATTTATTGGTATGACATTACCACCATCTGGTCACCAAACCAGGGTAATGGCTCTCAGTTGCATGGATGGGAGAAAGGGGGTCTCATAACAAGCCAACCTTCTCATTTCCATTAGGTGTTTGTGGGTGACATTGCCACCATCTGGTCACCATGTCGGGGCAGTGGCCTTCAATCTCTCCTTATGCTATTATGAAAGAAAATATAAAGAAAGAAAGATAAAAGGCAAATAATGGGTTTGGAAAAAATGAATTGTGGATGAAGGTACCACACACCCTCTACAAAGGCACCCATGAATGAAACATTATGACCCCTAGTATGTCATGAGCCCTATTCCCATTGAGTCTTGACCCCATCCACCTCATACACTTTACATGGATTAGAGAGGGACCTCTTGGAGGCTCTCCTTGACCTAGGGAAAGATCTACCCAATATGACACCTTATCAACCCTCCCATACTTAAGCTTGACAAGTCACATAGTGTGTTTGAGTTGTTAATTGTTTTGTATGGTGATGTTTGATGCACATGCTTGGATGGATTATTTATTGATTGGATTATATTATCATGATGTTATGACTTGAGATCCTTGTTGTTGCATATTTAGGGTTTGATGCATGGATGTCAAGGTTTCATGGAGGAACCACCACAAGGAAGGTAATGGATTCTCCCTTCCCTTCCCCTCCATTCATCTTTTACTTTTCTTTCATTTATTAATTTGCTAATGTTTATTGTTGTTTTGTTATTGAAGGTTTAATGGATAAAGAAGAAAAATAATGGCATTTTGAGGGTTTTGGTTAATCTATAGATCTAGTTCATAGGTGTGTCCCAAGGAAGGCCCTTGCATTCATGTAAAGAGATTCGAGTTAAAATCCAAACACCCATCTACCTCTCATTATTTACTTTACCCTTTGTATTAAATGTTGGTATTTATCTAAGATTTTCATTATTCACTTGCTTGCATGCATAGGTTAGGCTAATTTCAATTCATATGTGCACTTTTAATGCCAACTTTATGTGGGAATGTAGGTCAAGTGGAGTTCTTTCCTTTTGGCAAGTGTTGTAGGTTAAAATCCCAACATTCCCATACTGCTTTCAATCTCTATACATTTTTTTTTTTTTCCATTTTCCATTTCCATTTTCATAAATTTTAGTTTGCACTAGGTTAATCTAGTTTTAGTTCAGATCTACACTTTTAATGACATATTTTTGTTGGAAGATCTTGTCTTTTGACAAGCGATTTGGGTTCAAATCCAATTCCCTTACCATTTTCATTTTTCATTTTATTTTTATTTTTTAGTAATGATTTTCCATTTTTTTTCCATAAGTTTTAATTTACAGATGGTTGGTGCTAAATCCAATGATAAACTCACCACTAAACTGGGTGCTAAATATTTTGTTGAAGTTGGCACTAAAACTAATGTTAAATTCAATTGTAAACCCAATTCTAAATACAAAAAATAGTTTGATGTCAACTTCTGCAAAAGGAAAATGCTCCAACTTGGAAAAAAATGCATTATAATTCGGTGCTAAACTTGAGGTTAATGACCTATTATTTTGTAGAGATATTTTCTTGAAAGAGACATGTCATGTACCACCCATGGAGGAGATCTTCCAACAAGTTTATGAATCCCAAACGATGTCCCTCTTAGATGGCTTCTTAGGGTACAATAAAATGGCCCTTGAGCCCTCTAATAGTCACAAAACTACCATCACTACTTGTTGGGCACCATATGCTTACCACAAGTTGTCTTTTAGTATGATTAGTGCTGGAAATATTGCTCAGCGCGCCATGGAAATCACTTTCATAGGTTTGATGGGTAAAATCATTATATTTTATTTTGATAAGTTCTTTGTATTTTCCAAAGAACAAGGTAGCAAATTTGTCCACCTTGGACATGTCCTTCTAGGTGTCACAAGTTTGACATATCTTTATATCCTAAAAAGACCATCTTTGGTGTTCTTGAAGGAACGATCTTGGGACACATCATATTTAAAGAGGGTGTCAAAGTTAATCCCGAGAGCGTGATAGAAATCAAAAGGCTACCTTTACCTATCAACAAGAAGGAGATTGAATTCGATATGATCCCAAGGTGACTATATATGGGTTAAATGTATATGTAATGGGGTAAACGTATGTGTAATAGGGGTTGTCCTAATAAAGTGCCCACTTGTGCAATGAGTGAGAATAGGTATATATGGAGGTCAATATAGTCATTGTTGAGATAAACAAATGATTTGATTATGTGGTTGTACTTGAGTTATTTGGACAAGGTTCTCTTATTCCTTAAAAACTTATTATGTTACTCGTCTTTATTAACTCTTTGAGAGTTGTTCTCCACATTCACATCTTATGTACATTATGTGTACTCTGATTTATTATGATATTCTAGGGATTTGGTACATAAAAAATTGGAGAAATTTCAACAACAACACTTGGAATCGAAGGAAAAAAATATATGCAACAACCAGCTATCAAGGATTAAAATTGAAGAGAATTGAATTTGGATCGATGGATCATCATTAGTGATAACAAAAGAGAAAGAATATAAGGAATTCCTATTAGTTTGTTTTATCACATTTAAAACCATTAACTACAAGCTATGACGACAAATATTTTTGGAGGGTACTATGATATGACCCCAAGGGAGGTATATATGGGTTAAATGTATATGTAATGGGGTAAATGTTTATGTAATTGGTGTCGGCCTAATAAAGGGCCTAATGTGAGATGGCTAAGGATAGGTAAATATAGAGGTCAATATAGTCATTATCGAGATGAACATACGATTTGGTTATGTGGTCATACTTGGGTTATTTGGAGGATGTTATCTTATTCTTTAAGGAGTTATTATATAACTCATTTCTATTAGCTATTTTGCAATTGTGCTTCACAATCACATCTCATGTATATTATGTGTAATCTGGTTTATTATGTTATTTCAAGGATTTGGTACACAACACAATCTTTCTTTGGAAATATATGTTTTATAAGATGATTCATTCCCGAATTTTCCCAATTTGTCAAACATTTAAATTGGCTAATGACTAAAGATGTTAAATTTGAGTGTGTAGGTTTTCACAATTAGTCATAATGATGCATGATTTTTCTAGATATAAAATATGTACGAGATTTTGAAACACCCAATGGGACCCTCCAACACATTAGTCTTCTTAGTCTCTCAAACTAGATATTGCTTCTACACCCCTGTCGATAGCCTTGATCATGCCAATGAATTTGTAATATCCCATCAAGGTGTTACCCTAACTGAATTTGTTTTTCCTTTTAAGTATATACACAACAATATAACTATATCTAAAAATCATTAGAGTATATATATAAGAATCCAACAAGAACACAATATAAGGGATCATGTCATGAACCCATAAAGCATATATGATTGTACCATCAAATCAATATATGAAACAAGAGACAAATACAACATGAAAAAAGGTACTTGTAACCTTTAGCTCATGGAAGTCCAAAATCTTCTGGACTTGCAACAAGTTCGAACTCTGTGGTATTATGGTATGAAGGGGTGTTTTAACCACCACTAGCCTCTGGTGATTGCAACCACACTCGGTATTGGCACCCCCCCTTAAGGATCTTACTACCACATGTATCCCTTGGTGATAACAGCCACACTTGGCAGTGACATCCTACAATGGGCCCAAGAATAGAACCAAGCGCTAGGCATAATCTAAGCTTAAATGGACCCAGTTGGTTAGGCACACTCCCAGCCCCTTAGTCCACGTAGATAAAGTTAGAGCAACCAATAATTCTACTCAACCAATTGTAGAATCCAAAATGATAAGTTTTAACATAACAATGGTAAATCTCAGATAATTTGTTGTTTGAGAGGTATTCTCACAAGAGGCTGAGGGTCAGGCATGTGGGAATATTTGTTGGCACCATATTAGCCTTTTGTTTTAGTGAATTTGGCCCCAGAATGAGGCTAGGGCCTCATGGGAGAGTTGATGGGCTTTGTGGGCTTGTGATGGGGTGTCACACCCACAAAGAGGAATAAAATATTCTAATTATTGTTGATTATAGAAGGGGTGCCTAAACTCACTCATTGGACTTGTATATAAAGGAAAATTTTCATTGTGACATTAGCTCATTGTGTAAGAATGGAGTTAGCATAAGTGAGTCTGCACTTGTGCTAGGAGGCTTGGTGATTTCAGCAAAGGGAAATTTTGCATGGTGGTGAATCTGGCCTAAGAGAGAGGGAATTGCATAGATCAAATTGTATGGAGGTGTTCGTACAAGTTTTATGTACTTGTATGTGGGTTGCAGTGGACCGAATCATGTATATACGGAGGTTACAGGAGGGAAAATTGTGTATGCACATAAGTTGCAGTGGACACAGTTGTGTATACATGGGTTGCAGTGGAGAAAAGCACATATGTACATGGGTTTCCAGTAAGGTGAAACACATACAGGGTTCTCTGGGAAGTAGCAGGTCCATACAAGCTAACAGGTGATGTGGTCTGTGGTAGATTTGTGGGTAGAAGATATTTCTAAGACATTTGTTTAGGTTCGGTCTTTCTGATTTTTATGGTTATTAGAGGACAAGTTTGTCCTCAAGATTTGGTGAAATTATATTGGCTGAGAGGACGAGTTTTGTCCTTAGATTTGTTGATATTTGCATTGGCTGGGAGGGTTGGTTTTTTCCTTAGGATTTATGAATTTGATAAGGTTACAGAACTGAAATATTGTGTCTCGTATGTGTTGATGATTCATCTCTAATCTTTTGTGTTTTTCGTTGCATATAATTTCAGTCAATAATTTTCAGTGTAAAATTGTTCAGTGATAACAACTAGGGTTTTACTATTAGATCACTAGGAAGCAATTTTCAAATCTGAAAATTAGTCGCATAGAGTTGCATGTGAAAATTGACATGGTATCATAGCTTGGAATCTGAAGAGAATGGAATCATATTTAAGAGACATATCTGCTACAGTTGGTTGCAAATTTCTTGTTTTGTTTTCGGCGGGTCAAGATGGTGAATACATTGAATCTTGAGGACAGGTTGGATGGGGCAACAAACTTCTGGGCTTTGAAGGCTAGGGTTCTTCTCTTGTTGGAGGATAATGACCTCAAAGAGTATGTTGAGGATGCGGTCACTAGCCCAACTGATCTAGTAGATTTGGCATTCCATGAGAAGAGGGAAGTGAAGGCCAAGCAAGTGTTGCTAGAATCTGTGAAGGATCACTTGATTCCTCACATTGTTGAGAAGACATCTTCCAAGGATATGTATGATGCTCTGGTAGGTCTATACCAAAATGGGAATATATGAAAGAAGTTGCATTTGAAGAATTAGCTTCAAGTTGTCAAGATGTCCTATGAGGGCATGGTTGTGAACTATCTTATGAAGATTACATGGATTCAAGATCATCTTGTGGCCATCAGTGATAAGGTGGAGGATGTTGAGTTGGTGAATGTGGCATTGAGAGGCCTTCCCAATTTTTGGGAACCATTTGTGCAGGGGATTTGTGCATGAGAGAAGTTTCCAGACTTTGATAGATTATGGACATATTCTATCTAGGAGGAGACCCGGTTGGTGTCCAGGGATGATATGGATGGTATGATGAAGAGTAGCAATGATGAGAACCAGGTCCTTATAGTTCGCACTAGGAGAGGCAGAAGAGGTTCTCCTGCAAGAGGGGATTCTCCCAAGAGATAAGAATCTCTAGAGTTGAGACGGAAGAGGGATATTAGTAAGATTCAATGCTTTGAGTGCCATGAATTTGGTCATTATGCTTCACAATGTCCACATCAGAGGGGAAGGGGAAGAAAGCAACATGCATCAACAATAGAGGTTGATGAGGTTCTAGACAAGTGCCAAAGGGAGATCTTGTTGGTCTTATCCCTTTCAGGTACAGTCTCCATCAGAGGGACTTGGTTGGTGGATAGCAGAGCATATTTCCATATGACAGGTGCATGAGAGTTATTTGACACTTTCAAAGAAACTGGCTCAGGATTGTGTGTAGAGCTTGGCATGGGAACCAAGCATGCAATACAAGGATCAGGTATAGTATCATTCTGATTAAAGACATGTGAGGTGTTGAGGGTGTCAAATGTGTTATGGGTGCCAAAAGTCGGGAGGAGTGTTCTCTCAGTCTCGGAGATTGAGAAGAAGGGGTACCATGTATTATTTCGAGATGGACAGGTGTTATTTGTTCCCAAATGATCTAGCTTCATATCAGTAGTTGTTCTTAGATTTAGGGAGGGAAAATTTTGTAGGCTGAGGGGCCATCCTATGAGAGTCGTGGCCAGCAGTAGAAGAGAGACAAATGAGGAGGAGGAGCTAACTCCACTAGTGGTGAGGCAGGTGGCCCCACTAGTAGCACGGGTTTAGAGGAAGCAGGTAGCTTCACCAGTGATGAGGTAGGTAGCCCCACCAGTAGTGTTGATTCAAAGGGAGATAGAGTTCAGAGGGAGTCATCCCTCAAGATCTAGGAGGGAGGAGCAGCCTCCCGGAACTATTCATAGGATATTATACTTTAGAGGATGTCAGCAAGTTCAAAGGGAGGAAATGGCTCTGGAGATTGTATAGACTCGGAAGGAGTTATGTTTTAGAGGGAGCATGCATAATCAGAGGGAGATCGATCTTATAGAGAGTTAGTTGAATCAGAGGGAGTTCCCCATCAAGTTCAGGTGGCAGAGAGGTATCTTCCAGGACTGGCAGGCAGGTGTCATGGGTTGAGGAGGCCAGACAAGAGGTTTAGAGGCAAGAGTCTTATAGAAGTTGTGTGCCCTCCATGGAGGATTGAGTTGTTTCAACAGGTTTTTCTACAGTGACAATGGATGTAGCCAGTCAGGAGGAATGGAGAGTAGGATCTACTTCAGTGATAGAGGGTGCATCCAATCAGTAGGATTGGAGTGTAGTTGTGGTAGAGGAGAGAGAGGGAGCGTCCAATCAGGAGGATTGGAGTGCAGTTGTGGTAGAGGAGAAAGAGTCACTCCCAGTGTGGCAGACAAAGGTACATCTAGATGATGGTGGATGGGATACCTCCCTCGCTAAGAGGGAGTGTTGTTTATTGTAGCTTCAGAAGGCATTCCCATAAGAGGCCGAGATGTTAGGCATGTGGGAATATTAGTTGGCACCATATTATCCTTTCGTTTCAGTGAATTCAATCCTAGAATGAGGCTAGGGCCCCATGGAAAATTTGATGGGCTTTGTGGGCTTGTGATGGGATGTCACGTCCACAAAGAGGAATAAAATATTCCAATTAATTTTTGAGTTTAGAAGGGGTGCCTAAAATCACTCATTGGACTTGTATATAAAGGAGAAAGGTCATTGTGACATTAGCTCAATGTGAAAGAATGGAGTTAACATAAGTGTGTTGACACTTGTGCTAAGAGGATTGGCGATTTCAGCAAAGGGAAATTTTGCATGGTAGTGAATCTAGCCTAGGAGAGAGGGAGTTGTAGAGAGCGAATTGTATAGAGGTGTTCGTATAAGTTTTTTGTACTTGTGCGTGGATTGCAGTGGATCGAATAGCACATATACACAGGTTGCAGGAGGGGAAATTTTGTATGTACACAGGTTACAGTGGGCACAATTGCATAGATGCGGGTTGCAGTGGAGAAAAACATGTATTTGTGTGGGTTTCCAGTAAGGTGGATCATGTATAGAGTTCTCTGGGTACTAGCAGGTCCGTTCATGCTAATAGGTGATGTCAGCAGGCCGTACAGGTGGTCTGCAGCAGATTTGTGGGAAAAAGATATTTCCAAGACAATTGTTGAGGTTTGGCCTTTCTGATTTGTATGGTTATTGGAGGACAAGTTTGCCCTCAATTTTTGGTGAAATTGTATTAGCTGAGAGGATGAGTTTTGTCCTCATATTTGGTGATATTTGCATTGACTAGGAGGGTTGGTTTTTCCCTCGGGATTTCTAAATTTTATAAGGTTGCAGAACTGAAATATTGTGTCTCATGTGTATTGATGATTCATCTATGATCTTTTGTGTTTCTGCTACATATAATTTCAGTCAATAAGTTTTAGTGTAAAATCATTCAGTGAAAACGGATAGGGTTTTACTGTTAGATCACTAGGAAGCAATTTTCATATCTGAAAATTAGTCACATAGAGTTGCATGTGAAAATTGACATAATTCCTCATGAGATAGCCAACCCCATCAATGGGTAGGAAAATTATTTTGTAATCGTTTCTAATGTAACATCTTCCAAACATTTGGCTATTGGCCTTTCCCTTTCTCATGCAAGGGAGAAATTGGGCTAGAGGGTACATTACATGTCAAAAACAAGGTAAAAGTAAGTTTTATCCCCTTCCCTTCTACCTTTTTACTCAATTTAACTTTGGAGGTCATTTTCACAAGTTTTCCCCTTTCCCCATGGCTTCCTAATATCTAGGACATGATTTTCATCCTCATTGAGTTATGAGTCCTTCCCTTGAGTTCATTTCCTCGTCTTTCCATGAGTGCCTTAGCTTGAAACATATTAGTCCTTCCAAAATACCAATGTGTATGTAACATTATCATCATAAATCAATAGCATCATAACTTGAAGTGCATCAATGGGTGTGATATTCAACAAATGTATAACAATATCAAAAACATCATCACAATGATTAATCATGATAACTCACCATCAAATATTACCAATGTTACATAGACATTAATAAGAATACTTAATGTTAATTAAATCATCAACAAGGAATCATCGATGCTTATCACTATCCAGGCAATCACACAGATGTTTAGTCTATTGTAATCATTCCTTGATAGAAACAACAACAAGGTGAGGGTGAGTCTAGCACACCATATCCTATCTATGAAATTAAATATCAACGCATGTATAACATAAAACATCATGTAATATATGGAAGGACACTATCCTAAATATAACATAAAACATCATGCAATATACATAAGGACATCATCCTAACTACATGTATAATCCCTCTAATGACATATCAAGTAAGCATTTCTCATCATAATCCATCAAGGGTATAATCATGAAGTCACTCATATGTATGATTGAAAGTAAAATATCAAACAAGGAAGCATCTAAGGGATGAGCATTCCAAAACCCTGTCCCTTGACTATTATCACAAGACACACAATGTCTAGCCAAAGGTAACTAGACAAAGAATTTCAATCCCACACTAGAGGAGTCATACCATGAAATGAGGGGGGAACTAATCACATGTCATTAAATCATAATTCATCGTAAGTATATGCAATTCATCAACAACCAATCACCAAAGAAAAGTTGGTTATTAAGGGACACTTAGCCATTATCCACTGAGGGATGATACTCCTAAGCACAAGCTAGACCTTGATCTGTCATCAACGATAATAATTAGTAAGGAGGCAATCATCCATAATCAACAATGAATATAAGGGTATAATTCACAAAATCATTTTAGTAACCCAAGTACGTCCAGGGGTATTTTCATCCTTTGTCATTGGACATATCAAAGAAGGATAATGACTCCATTATAGAATCTCGCATCATAACCGCCATACTCTACGGAGTGTTATAGACTTTGTCATATACACTAATTCATCAAAGAAGACCATTTCTACAATTTTATTACAAAATAATAACAAAAAATATTAGGCCAATCACCTTAGTAAGCAATAATTTGAAGACCTCAACTAGATTATTCCAAACTAAAAAAGCATGATTAGCCTTATATAGATCCTCGGAGTGTTTTGACGTTACATCCAAGGCCACAAGGCTCAAGTTTTTGTGTGGATATATCTCTTAGTCACTGCTTTGAATCAAACTGGATTACATAGTAAATGGTCTAAATGGATCATGTGCATGAAAGAAGATGAACTAGATACTAAACCAATGAAAACTGTAAAGGGAACAAGGTTTGTTGAATTGCTAACTTAATCCCATGCCATGGTCATAGCTAAACCATATCTATTAAAAGACTTGATTGCTACAAAGAGATGGCTAATGAAATTAAGTTGGCCACCCAACCTTGGTATGAGGCCATTGTATATTTTTTTATCAATTGTGTTTGTTTACGAGACATGGATATAAAATC
The DNA here is from genome assembly GCA_009831015.1 of Picea engelmannii. Taxonomy (NCBI): domain Eukaryota; kingdom Viridiplantae; phylum Streptophyta; class Pinopsida; order Pinales; family Pinaceae; genus Picea; species Picea engelmannii. The sequence continues at coordinate 27,544 of ML790016.1, read as the reverse complement.
CAAGTGAACACTTTGCCTGCAAGTTGTTGGTATGTATTACAAGACCAAATCCCTTATAGAATAATCATTGGTGCAGTGTTGTCCCATTGTCTTACTCTTGATCAATCCCAACTGGCAATTGAATAATGTCATGATGGGGTCTATGGAGGCCATTTTTAGCAAAAACCACCACAACCAAAGTTTTGCATGCATATTATTATTGGCCTTCCCACCACGAAGATTCCCACCTATTGGTTTAAAATGTGAATCTTGCCAAGGCTTCATTAGAAAGAAAAAGTTAGTTTTTATGCCCCTTAACCCCATCTAAGTGAAAGTCATTTTTGCAAGATGTGTCATGGACTTCATTAGATCAATATCTCCATTTTCTAGTATTGGTTATATTTCTATCCTTACTATTACATATTACTCTACAAAGTGGGCAGAATTGGTACCCCTTAGGGAAATTAAGAAAGAATATGTGGTTGAATTCATTTAATTGAAAATCCTATCTTTCTTTAGAAACCCTTATGATATCCTAACAAATAACGGATCAACTTTTATATCATATGTTATGCTTCATATTGGTGTCACTTGTCGCATCCAACTCTTCACTCATTTACTTATTATCCCCAGGGTAATAGAATGGCCAAATCAACTAGTAAAAATCAGGTTTGGATTCTTAAAAGAATAGTTAAAGATAACAAGCAAGATTGGTACATGAAACTAAACATTGCTTTGTAGGTTGATCAAATCACACCCAAGATGG
>ML790016.1:16399-26699 GCA_009831015.1 Picea engelmannii | reverse complement strand
CATGCAAAGAAGGATCGAGAATGAGCAGACCACTCTGATACCACTGATCCAGATTTATGTAGGAACACAATGAAATACATAAATACACATAAACACAGAGATGCAACGGAAATAAGACTTCATTTCATTAATAACAAATGACTAAAATATGCTTACAGACAGAATGGAAATAAACTCGCTAGGGCGTTGGTAGCTTATCTCTGAGAAGAGATGTGGCCGTTACTCGCATCCATGAGAAAATGATTACAATGAGGCTTTGAAGGCCCTTTTACAATAAACAAAAATGCCAAAAGTCCTAGACATCCAAAAACCTAACCCTGGGAAATGAAGCGCCAAAAGTCATGTGGGCCCCGTTTGGGTAAGTTGGTGCATCAACTTCTCAGGGTCGTAACTTTTGCATACGATCTTCGTTTTAGGCGTATGATAGCTCGTTGGAAAGATCTATCCGAGGCCTACAACAATCAAGAAAAACTAGCATTGTTAGAAGATATTTTGCGAGAGCAACATACCCAAAAAAACATCGTCTAGGGCCTCAAAATGGCCCCGGAAGTTCAGGACCCGAAAAAACTGCTAAAAATAGTAAACTGTGCGAAAACTGAAAAACTGAAAGAAGCAATGGTGGGGGTCCAAGTGGAATAGGTGGGTGGCCACCAATATCCACCTGGATCATTGGGTCATGTATGGACCCAAATTAAAGCATCCTAAATGACAATGAAGGCTAAAGGCTAAAGGGTAGGGAGGGCCTAAGGAACCCACCCAAGAACTAGACATTTCAGTGAGATCCCACATTTAGGCTAAGGTGAGAGGGACTCCAAGAAGGTGATCCATAACGCTAAAGAAATAGTTGAGAGGTATCGTACATCATTGAGTAGATCATGCATGAACACGACAGAGGGGTCGAATGCACAAGCCAATTCCCGATGGGTAGGCATATGAAAGTACCCAAGTATAAATTACTTATGCTACTTTTTTTTTCCCTTTATAGTAGTTGTTATCCATGAGATGAGAATAATAATGAGTTGCAAAGAAGGAGAAAAGAAAAAAAGTGCATGGGATTAGTCTAGGGGTCCTTGTAATGCGAGGCAATGCCCTAACCCCATGAGGTAATCCTCCCCCGACGAAGCCTTATATCTCACAATACATGTGAAGGTCCACATGCCCCAAGCATTGGTGTAATGTAAAACCACAAGTGTGCCTCGTGGATTAGTATGATGTTAAACCCTAGACAAAGCCCAATGTAAGCACTAGATAAAACAATAGATATTGAGTTATTACATTTCTATTATTATATTAGTGTTGTTGGCTAGAACCTTTAATTGTAATTGCAACCTTTGTCTCCTATATGTATGTATGTATGTATCTCATCTTGTACATTCGTTCTATTCTAAAAGGAGGTTGCTTCATTGAAGAGGCTTTTCTTTCATTCTTCTCTCTAATTCTCAAGGTGCAGAGTTACTTCTCTCTCTATTTTTAGACTATTTTTGGTGTTTTTCTCCTGACATATGATGTCAAGTAATCAACAATCAAAACAAAAAAAGATATCAACAAGCAAGAGATGCATGTCAAGCAAGAATGTCGAAGTAAGAGAACAAGCAAGATTAAATACTATGTAATAATGATAGCAATTAAATTGTAAAATATAAGTGGAGAGATTAGAAAATAAGTCTAACTATCATGCAAGCAATAAACTATGAAATTTATAAATAAGTAAGCTCTAAATAAGTAGAACATGTAATACAACACAAATGGATACCATAGTGAATAAATAAAGGTAAGGGAATGATGCATGTACTTACCTATAGATGAGGTCCGATGGCATAAGCACTTATTGAAATGAACAAGGTATCTACATCACAAAGGTTAATAGTTTACCATAGACAGGGTAGGGATAACAACACCAACTCTCAAGAAAAGGACAAAGGATATACAAAAAGGCAAAGGTTGAACACACTGATGCTACGGTTATATAACAAAGACAAGGGAAGGAAGGTGGTAATATTTGCTTGTTGTTGGCAAAGGGACAAGACAACATACACCAACTAAGAGCCAATGTAAGCAAGAGAGGTGACACACATTGATTCGAGATTAACATAGTCATGTATGTAACATATGCTAGTGAAGGACATAGTGTAAGTCTTCTGTGGCATATATTAATCTAAATAGCATCAGAACACATGTGACATACACCAATTTGAGGTTATTGTGAGCACACAGATGACATATGATAACCCATAGTTAATGTAATTAGAGGAAGTGGCATACACTTATATGGGGTTATTGTAAGAATAAAGGAAACATATGATAGTCTAAAGTTAGTGCAAGAATAGGAGCCGACATTCACTGATCCGAGATTATCACAGTCATGGAGGGAACATACACTAGTCAAGGACATAGTATGAGTCCCATGTGACATACACTAATCTAAAGAACATGAACACAGAGGTAACATTCACTAATATAGGGTTATTGTGAACATGAAGGCCACATATGATAGCCCAAATTTTGAGTGACTACAAAAGGTGACATACATCAAGAAGGAGTTGATGCAAGTGTGGGAGGTGACATACATCAACACAAGGTTAATACAAGCATAGAAGAGACTAATGCAAATGGTATATCAGTGGAGGTAAATGGTTCATATTGCATCATTATATTATTTGTCATATATATCAATGCTTCTAGAATGGAAAAAATTGGAGGAATTGGCTTGCAAGGTCATTTTAATGGTAGGTCCCAGTTTGGAAAATTAGTGTTTGAAACCTTCTGGAGCCATTTAGAGGAATCAAATGGCATTTTTTGGTGTCGAAATTTTCCCAGCTGTAGCTGAGATCCCTTTATGCTATTCTACACATTGAGACCTTTCCAATGATGCAAAAATTATTGGTTGTGGAGCCTGATTATCTTCTTGTTTCAGAGGTTTGTTTTAGCTGTGCCTGGATCCCATTCCCTAACGGGGGGGTGTGGGGGGGTTTTCCCCCTAACAACTGCAGCCAGGGGGGGTGACGAGAATTTTTGTGGCTGCCCCTTGGTCGGGGATTCAAGGGTAGTGCCCCCAAAGCGAAATATTGCGAAAAATTGCCTTGTAAAATATTTTAATTTCATAGTCAATTTGGACTGTTCATTATAAGGTTGCAGATCTGACGGTAGAAGTTATTTTTTAGGGTTTTTTCTCGAGAATGAAACCCTCTCTTATGAGGGAATTGTATTGCGACTGTGTATTATTGCGAATGTTGTATTCTAAGAGAGGAGATTGTGAGAGAAAGTAGAGGAAGTTACAATGGTTGAGTTGTAGGTTATATCCCTTCATTTTGCTGGATAATAAAAAGGAAGGACCTGGAATTTTCTCTAGTGGATGTAGCCCACACTGGGTGAACCACGTATATCCACGTATCTATTGAATTGTGTATCGTCTGTGTTTTATTTCCGCATTTGTTTTATTTTAATGCTTAGCGATCTTATTTTTCTAAAAACTGGTATCAGAGTGAAAGGTAACTTGCAGGAAAATAGGGTTCTTGGTTCGAGTGGGAGCCATGGAAGAAGATGGAAAGTTTAGGGTCGAGAAATTTAACGACCAAAACTACTAGTTATGGAAGATGCATATGGAAGATTATTTATATCAGAATGATCTATTCCTACCATTTGGTGGAATACCAAAGAAGCCGATGACCATGAAGGATGAAGAATGGGAGGCTCTTGACAGGAAGGCATAAGGAACTATACAATTGAGCCTGGTAGCATCTGTGACTTTCAATATTTCAAAAGAAAAGACAATGAAGGAGATGATGGACGCATTGGCTAAACTGTATGAAAAACCCTCGGCATCCAATAAGGTATTTCTAATGAAGAGATTATTTAATATGAAGATGTTAGAAGGTGGGTCTGTTGCAAATAATTTAATATGGTTAATAATTAGCTAAGTTTTATAAAAGTGGACTTTGATGATGAGGTCATGGATCTTCTAATCTTGTGCCCATTGCCATAAATCTACAATGGCTTGGTCATGGCTGTAAGTAACTCTGTCTCTGGTTCAAACACTCTAAAATTTGATGATGTTGTTGGTGTTATCCTTAGCGAGGAAATGTGACATAAAAGCACAAGTGAGACATCAGGTAATGCGTTGACTGTGGAGAATAGGAGAAGACAAAATGATAGAGGAAACGACTCAGGGAACCATGGGAATTCTAGGAAGGGAAGATCCAAATCTAGACTCGAAAACATAGAGTGTTGGAATTGTGGGAAGAAAAGACATCTGAAGAAATACTGCAGAGTTGTAAGGAAACAAAGAGATGGACAACAAGAGAAAAATCAAGAAGCAAATGTAACATGTGATGTGTTGCAAGATGCCTTGATTCTTTTTGTAGATAATATTTCCTAGTCTTGGGTAGTAGATTTAGGGGCTTCATTTCATGCCACACCCCATAGGAAACATTTTCTATAGTATGTTCAAGGTGATTTTGGATAGGTTTATTTGGGTGATATGCACCATGCAAAATTGTTGGAATGGGTAAGGTACAAATAAAGCAGAAGAATGGAAACAAATGGTTGTTGAAAGATGTAAGACATGTTCCAGATCGAAGGAAAAATCTAATTTCAACAGGGCAGTTAGAAAGTGAAGGCTATATATCCATATTTACAGATAAGGCGTGGAAGGTCACCAAAGGATCACTGGTGATAGCAAAAGTAGAGAAGGTAGGTTCATTGTATTTATGTACTGGTAATACTGATTCTTCTATCTCTTTAGCTTCTACAGGAGTGGATACAACACTGTGGCATCATAGGCTTGGAAACATGAGTGAGAAGGGGATGCAGATACTTCACAAAAGAAATTTGTTGCCAGATCTTAAACAAATTGATTTGGATTTCTGTGAGCATTGTGTTTATGGAAAACAAAAGAGAGTCAAATTTCTTAGAGTTGGAAAAAAGAAGAAGAGTGAAAGGTTAGATATTGTGCATAAAAATGTATGGGGACCAACTCATGTATCATCTCTTGGTGGCTCTCGTTATTATGTTACTTTTATTGATGATGCAACTAAATTTTTTTGGGTTTATTGCATTCGACAAAAATCTGATGTTTTTGATACTTTTAAGAAATGGAAAGATTTGGTTGAGAATGAGACATGGAAAAGGTTGAAGTGTCTCAGATCAGAAAATGGAGGTGAATATTGCAGCAAGGAGTTTGATGATTACTTTTCATACCATGGGATTCATAGAGAGAAGACAATTCTAGGAACACCACAAGAAAATGGTGTGTCAGAAAGGATGAACAAGACCATCATGGAGTGTGCAAGGAGTATGAGATTGCATGCAGGGTTGCCCTTACAGTTTTGGGAAGATGTTGCAGATACTGCTATTTACTTAATAAAAAGAGGACCTTCAAGCTCTTTGGATGGTGGAATTCCAGAGGAGGCATGGACAGGTAAAAAGGTAAACTATTCTTTTTTGAAAACTTTCGGTTGTGAAGCATTTGTCCATATTGATAAAGAAAATAGAATAAATCTTGAGGTAAAATCCAAGAAGTGTACGTTTATTGGATACGATGTTAATGAGTTTGGTTATTGCTTATGGGATTATGAAAATCGCAAAATAATTAGGAGTAGATATGTCATATTCAATGAGAAGGTCATGTACAAATATCAGTTGCAGGGAAAGACACAAGAAAAAGAAAAACCATAATACACACTGCTTGATGAGATCACTAAAAAAGAAATTCCAAAGGTACCAAAAAATGAAAATGTACAACAACAGGAGTAGCAGGTACCTCAAACTCCCACAAGTGTTGTTAGAAGATATACCAGGTTAAGTAGACCCCCTGAACAATACTATCCTTCATTGTATTATTTATTGTTGACAGATTCTAGTGATCCTGAAAGTTATGAAGAGGCAATCCAGATAGATACTAAAAAGAAGTGGGAGAAAGGCATGAAAGAGGAAATGGATTCCTTGGTAAATAACCAGACTCATGACTTGGTTCACTTACCTGCAGGAAAAAGAGCATTGTAGAATAAATGAGTTTACAAGTTCAAGGAAGAAAATGGAGGAAAAAAGCGGTACAACGCTAGAATTCTTGTAAAGGGGTTTGCACAAAAGAAAGGTATAGATTTTGATGAAATATTTTCTCCTGTTGTTTAGATGATTTCAATTAGGACTATTTTAAGTCTTGTGGCAGTAGAAGGTTTGCATTTTAGATGTAATTTTTTTTTTTCTCCATGAGGATTTGGAGGAAGGGATTTATATGCAACAACCACAGGGGTATGAGGACAAAGGGAAGGAAAATTTGGTATGCAGGTTGAAGAAGAGCTTGTATGGCCTAAAGCAAGCTCCAACGCATTGGTATTTGAAGTTTGACAAGTTTATGACAGAACAAGGTTATAATAGATGTCATTCTGATCACTGTGTTTATTTTAAAAGACTAGAAAATGGAAGCTATATTATCTTGCTATTGTATGTAGATGACATGCTTGTTGCAGGATTAATATGCAGGATATAAATGTGCTCACGAAGAAACTAGCTAATTCATTTGCGATGAAGGATTTGGGTGCTGCAAAGAAAATCCTTGGTATGAGAATAACAAGAGACAAGAAAAATCACAAATTGACATTGTCTCAAGGTGAATACATAGAGAAGGTATTGGAGAGGTTTAGAATGCATAATGCAAAACTAGTTAGTACACCTTTGGCCAACCATTTCAAATTAACTAAGGAAATGTGTCCCAAGACATAGGAGGAGATATAATACATGTCCAGGGTCCCTTATTCATCAGCAGTTGGTAGCTTGATGTATGCGATGGTTTGCACAAGACCAGATATTGCACATGCAGTGGGAGTTGTGAGCAGGTATATGAATAATCTAGGTAAAGAACATTGGGATGCAATAAAGTGGATTCTCATGTATTTGAGAGGCAATTATACTCATGCATTATGTTTTGAAGGTTCAAACACTGTTCTACAGGGATATGTTGATTCAGATATGTCAAGTGATAAAGATAGCATGAGGAGCACCACATGGTATTTTTTTGTTGTAGGTGGAACAACAATAAGTTGGATTTAAAAACTATAAAAGGTTGTTTCACTTTCAACAAAGGAAGCAATGTATGTTACTGCTACAAAGGCTAGTAAAGAGATGATTTGGTTACAAAGGTTTATGAAGGAATTGGGAAATAAGCAGGAGAATAATAGGTTGTTCTATGATAGCGAGAGTGTCATTCATCTTGTAAAGAACTCAACCTTCCATTCAAAGACTAAACATATACAACTCAGGTACCATTTCATACGATTAAACGTGGAAGATGGAAATTTGAAGTTGGAAAAGATACATACTATCCAGAATCCTGCAGACATGTTAACAATGGGAGTAACCAAAGAGAAACTGAGTTCCTGGTTGGTTTCAATTGGTCTTCAAGCATGAAGGTGAAGATGAGAAATTTGCCAGCTCTAAGGTGGAGTATAGTCCAACAAGTACAACAACAATGGATTTGTTGTGATCAATCTCCAAGTAGGAGATTGTTGGTTGTGGAGCATGATTATCTTCTTGATCCAGAGGTTTGTTTTGGTCGTGCTTGGACCCCATTTCCTAATGGGGTGTGTGTGTGGGGGGGGGATTACCCCCCCACAACTATATCCAGGGGGTCCAGGGGAGGGGCGACAACAATTTTTGTATCTCCCCTGGTGGGGGATTTGGGGGCAACGCCCCCGAAGTGAAATATTGGGAAAGATTGCCTTGCAAAATATTGTAATTTCATAGTCAATCTAGACCGTTCATTATAAGGTCACAGATCTAACGGTAGAAGTTATTTTTTAGGGTTTTTCCCCTAGAAGGAAATCCTATCTTATGAGGGAATTGTATTGCGGCTATGTATTATTGCGAATGTTGTATTCTGAGAGAGGATACCGTGAGAGAAAGAAGAGGAAGTTACAACAATTGAGCTATAGGTTGTATCCCTTCATTTTGCTGGATAATAAAAAGGAAGGACCTGACAATTTCTTTGGTGGACGTAGCCCACATTGGGTGAACCACGTATATCCGTGATTCTATTGTATTATGTATCTTCTGTGTTTTATTTTTCGATTTTTTTCATTTCTCCGTGATCCTGCTTTTGTAACAAAAATCGTGTTAATCAGAGCTCATATGAAAAAGTTATGCCTCCTGCAAGTTGACCTACCGTGTTGACCACCATGGTACGAGGGGATGCCACATCAACCCCCATTAATCACACATATGGGGCTAGTAACATATGGAATTTCAAGAAGATTCTATAAGGTCTAAAACCTTATCACAATTGAGGGTTGAGGAAGCCAAAACCCTACCCCTAGATGGCTATCGAGCGATGTTAAATATTGGGCCACTAGGAGGAGAAGGGGTTCCATTCTTTAGCATTGTATTTGTTCCATAGTTGCGCAGAGCACCTAGGAGTGGTATTTTGAGAGCATAACAGAGGAGGAGAGATTCTATTGTAGCCATACAGGCCACAATGTTAAAGGAAACTCCATTGAGAGTGCCTCTTTCTTTGTACTTACATTTGAAGTAAAGAGAGGAGAACGACCTCACCTTCTAGCTAGTTTTTCTCCCATATTGGGTTTCCCAGGTTGTATCTTCTGTTTATTTGTGGATGGTGTGTGAGTGTTTATTTATGTTCTCTATTTTTTCATTTCAACTATTTCATACATTTTAAGCAGAAAACTAGTAATTAAAGAATATGAAATCTAAAGGAAATTAACCTTCACAGTAAAGATTTCAATATTTTATTAGATATATTGCGATGAACTATGTAGTGGAATATCCATGGAAGTTTATATATTAGTAAAGGAAGCAAATGAGGATATTTTTCCACCATAGAAGGTCTCCATAGTTGTAGTCTATGGAACAAGACCAATTAAGGTGGACATATTGGGAGAAATATCAAGGAAGAATTAGTTGATAGAAACTGGTGAAAGGTGTTATTGAGTAGGTTCATACCAAATATAATGACCTAGAAAGGACCAAACTACTAATAATATGAAAAAAGTAGAGAAAGGAGAGGAGAAAAGGAGAGGGGCAAGGCATGCCCAAAGCATTTGAGGGACAAGGGAAAGTGTAGAACAATGAAAAAGAACATGGGAAATCTAGAGTAGAAGAAGGGGGATGAGAGAATAAATAAGGAATTACATATGCCTTACTCCTATTTATAAGTGAAGAGGATGTGAGTGTTTGGCTTACAAACCCAAATGTCAAAAGGTTACCTTGGGTTACAAGACACTTTTCAATTTTAGAAAAGTGACAAGGGGTGCTTCCATTTTATTTTTACTTTTCAAAATCAAATGAAATCAAATCTAATTTCCCCCAAAAAAATATAAATCCAAGAGATGAAATGACTTTGAGAAAATCATTTTTATGAAAAAGATGGAAAAGATGCCATGTCATAAATCCATGCATCATGATTTATATATCCAATGGGATTTTTCATTTATGGTTGTTCACTTGTAGTTGTAAATTGAAGTGAAACTAGGTGTCTAGTTGGCCATCCATGGTTGCTAGATTGATTGGAAATGAAGCCTACAGTTGGGCATATGCTAGTTTTTTCTCTAGAGGGGGTGGGGGGGTGATCATGAATCTAGTTGCAATATCTAGGATATTTCCATTATGAAAACACCTTTTAGATCTGAAATTGACCTCCTCTGACTACCTAAATTTTTTTCCCAACAATAAGTAAATCATAGCTTCAAACCAAATCTCAATTCAAGCAAAAGATCAATTGGATTGAAAATTTTCCTTGCTACCCCAAAGTGTAGAGTAGCCTTGGATCTAAGCCTAAATAGGAATTACGAGACATGTTGTACATTAGTGATGCACCGCCTCCTGTTTTGTACAAATCAGGCTTAGATTGAGTGAGATTTGATCTTCGAAACATCCTAAAAAAGTGATGAGTTTAAGGTCTAGATTGGAAAATTTCAAGTGCAAAACCAAAATTTGAATAACAATAATGAAATTGGTTTTCTATTACATGTATTCGAAGATGTATCACAAATGGGACTCTTCTATTTGAGTGATATTTGACCCCTTCGACATCCAATTTGGTTTGGTTCCAACGTTAGTCTCAAGGGGAAATCAAGGTCCCGTCCACTCCCAGGAGTTGCACTGAAAATATGAGCAAAATTGTTGCTTGATGCTACTGTAGGAATGAATCAATTCATCTCCTCACCATACAGGTCATTTATAAGCTCCAATCTGCCTACATATGAAAAAGTCATGATGTTAACATTAGTTAGGTACTCCTTGAGGCAAATTTTCAAATTTTGTAATATAGTTTGAAACTATATGATATGAC
>ML790016.1:0-16211 GCA_009831015.1 Picea engelmannii | reverse complement strand
TATATATATATATAATTAAAAAATGTTTATTAAATAAAAAAAATTGATTTATATGTGTTTTTTGGGGGGCTGCGGTGGTGATTTGGTGGGACGATGGTGTCTCCACCATAGTGGTAAGATGGTTGATCACCCATAATTCCTTGTAAAATTGAGTGGAGGTGGCAGTTTCAGCTACCCATGGTGGCACTTGGGTAGCTATACCATGGTCATCACTTAAGGCAACAGTGGTGGTCACACAAGGGAGCAATGCGGTGGGGGGCTTGTTTACAATGATAAGTGTGGAGGGGCCACTAATAGGAGTGACGATTAGGTAGTGGGGTTGGGTGCATGGTGATGGTGGAATCTAGGGTGTTGGATGAATATTTGTGGGAGTCCAATGGAGTTGTGCATGAAATTGAAGTGTGGAGGGTTTCATCTGGAACAATGCATGCAAAACATAGCCTCGACCCATGTGATATGGTGTATGCATTGGGAGAGGGCCCTTTGGAGTGTAAAGGATGTAGGAGGAAACCACATTTTGTAGATGAAAATGCACAAGAGGAGAACATGAAGGGGTCGAGGGATGTGAAACAAGAGGGGCAAAAAAATAGAGGGTGGAGGGGTGGTTAAGGGCTCGACCTAGTCTAGCATAATGATGAAAGATATAGGGTATGGAAATGGAGAAGGGGGTTATGGGTTAAGAAATGGAGGGAGGGGGATGGGTAACATAGGAAGGAGGCATGTGCATAGGTTCCAAATGAAAAAAAGGAAAAGGAGGAGGGGTTGTGGGTTCAAACCATCCCCTTCTCCAATTTTCATAAGATTATTCATAAACCCCCATAATTGAGATGTACCATCACTTTAAACCAACATACCAATGAAATCAACCTGGAATTACATGAACCAAGGCCACACCACAAACTCAAACTAACAACTAGTTGCATTCAAACTCGTTGATTTTTTACCATCTACACATCCAAACTAACACTTATTCAAGAATGAAGCAAAGCTATGTATGAATAACCAACAATTCAAGGGACAATGATACATACTCAAACTTAGTAGGATACCTACCCAAACTTCCATCTTCAACAATTCCCTCGAACCAAAGCTCTCTTTCCTCACCCAACAAACTGGCAAACAAAGTTTTGGAGGAGGAGATTACTCTTTTGCATTTTCTTTGAATTTCTAATTTTGCCTTTCATATTTTTTGCACATAGACATGCATGACCTACCTACGATTTTCCTTTTGTCTTTTTATCTTCTTCTTATTTTTAAAATATTTTTCTCTTTTTTTCCCATGATTTGCAAGTAATGCATTTGACTTTCCCATGGAAGTTGACCAAAGAAGCTCAAGGTTATACCAGGATGAGATGGAGGCAGAATGAGACATGGAGGACATTATTGGAAAGGTCTTAGTGAGTACTTCTCAACCATGAATTCAAAAATCTAATCTAACACTAGCAAGTCTCTCAATATCAACCAAGAAGATCTAATACTAAAGGCTAGTCTGCTAGTGGGACCCAAGAGTGACTTAATTTTGTGAAGGTTCCCATTCAACCATAAGGTGTCAAAATGAGGTAAATGGAGTAACAATGAAACATATATATGAGTACTTCGATGATGCAGAATAAAAAATCTACGAGGCCACCAACTACTAATTCAACTACCCAAAAACCCTCCTAGGAAAGTTGCCCAGACATACCCTTGAAAATATTTTGGAGACTTGTGACAACTCTAAGTGAGTCATCTAATCTCAAAATGGGGATAATGATATTGCATTAGAAAGATTTCAAGGTAAGTTACGACTTGGAAATTCTAACTTACTATTGCAATGCCCATCAATAACACTTTTTAAAATGTGAATCTCTACCACCAAACTCTTTCCCTAAAACTAGTCATGAATTTGTAAAAGTTTGTTCTCAACAATCGAGGGCCGAAACAAGGCATATGATATACTAGTGGAAAGGAATCAACTATCCTTACATCATCTTTAGGTCCAATTTTAACTTTGGGTACTATTTAGCATATAATAATATGAACTTAAAATTGGGAAATGAGGCTTGTTGGAAAGATTGTTCTAAGAAATACAAGGTAAATCCATTGTATTTTATGAAAATACATCATAATTAATTTTATATTTTGTGCAAGACCTGGATCACATGGAGTTGGCCTAATGACCCATGAAAGGGGTCAATATTAAAATGTTTGCAAATTGTTCTTACATTTGATAAAAAATGACTTGATTAGCCAAGACATGCACTTTGCTAATTTGGGAGGGTTTTAGAACTTGAAAAATAAGTCAGGGATGGCCTCCCTAGAGGCCAAAATATTGTGAGCATGAAACAAGCCAAATGGGTCTATATTGAATCCAATTGTATGGAAACAAGATCTTGTTAGGAACTAAGGCCTTAATGGCCGCCATGAACATGTATTGAGGGTGATAGTAGGCTATGTAATATTACCAATATGAACATCAATAACACTACTAACCCAAACACAGTGAGCAAAGTGTAACCAATCTGAAACCTAAACAATGTAACCATCTTCAACTAAAATCAAAGTGAACTAATGTTGATGATTGAAACTTTTATAGTGTTTTATGAGTCACTATGAACCTAAATTAACCACTCACGCTATCCCTTTGAGTCTATTTAATGATGTAAGAACCATAATGTCAACAACTGCTATTGTCTTGTTTAAATGAAATCGTTGCTTGAAAGGATGCTCAGAGCAACCCTCCTAATTCCTTGGGAAGATAAGAAATTTGAAATACCATGTTGAGCCCAAATCAAATTGTTCGGTCAAAATTCTTAGCACTGGATGGGAAATGCCTTCTAAGGCATGCCGAACTATGGGATCATCCATGTGATAGGTGGGGATAGTTGGAAAAAAATGAATTGACCAAGATGAGTGAGGGGGGTAAAATTGATTGTATTATGATGACCATTTTTATGTTAGGGATACATCGAAGGATGAAAGTGTTGTAGAAGAAGAATACAGAGGAATTGTTATTGAGGTTCACAAAGAAAGGAATAAGAGTAATAATGACCTAGGATTTTTTTAGTAATGTGGCCCAAGTGACCTAATACCCTTGCTTGGTTTATGTCTTGATTGTGAGAATTGAGGCTCAAGGTGAACTTTGGCACAACACAAATTTTCATGCATACTTTAAATTATTGACACAAAACAAGCAAATGAGAGTTTTTTTCAATCAATTATCCATAGTAGAAGGAAACTAGTAATCAAACCAATCGGTCAAGGGAGAAATGAAACATGAAAAAACTTTGCAGCATGTGCTAAAGTATCTCAAAACTCTCCAACGATTATACTCTATGGACAAACACAACTATTTGGGAATTGTGACAACACAAGTATGGGAAGAGTAGTGTCACAATCATGCAACCATGTTAACCATCACGCCATAAGGTTCAAACTTTACTAGGCAACATTTATACTAATTTCCTAAGACTTTAACTTATCTACTTTGACCTATTAACTATCAAGCTCAATCCTATTCATGGTGATACCAAATAATGGCTTACTATGGAAAAATCACTCATAAAAAAGGTTTATATTTTTTCAATCAATGATATAGTAACATGAAAGCTACTTTTGACGGTGAAATCAAACAAATCAAAAGTTCAAGGAGAAACATACAACCTATAGCACTAAAATGAGAAAGCCAAAACTGTGAGTGAAATCAAGGAGGACTACTTCCAATACTAAAATAAAACAAGTGAAAAGAGAAAAAATGAAATAAAGAAAGATATATAAAAGCATAAAGAAAAGTTGAGGTGACATAAATACAAGCCAGGATGAGGTTTCTCAAGTGTAAAAGCACTTGAGATGATGACCTTTCATTAGAAATTAGAGAGGTTCACCATCTAAGGTTTTTAATATCAATGCATTTGTTTCTAAAACCTCGTAGATGGTGTATGGACCATCTACCATAATGAATCAAACTTTTGATGTTTAGATGGGGCCTGATGTGCCTTATCTAATAGAAGGTCAACATTCCCTATTTTGTAATTTACCATTGTGTCTCTTTTATCGAATTATTGTTTGACAATGTCTTACTTCATTTATAGGTGTTGGAATGCATATTTTCTAACCTCCTCTAGTTTTATTAGGGTGTCTAAATGACGTTGTAAAGGCTAGAAATAATCTTCTGCTTCAACAATAAGCAACCTTAAGGATGGAATTTTCAAGTGAATACATATAATCGCAAGGTTTACGGACTTGATCCGTCAGGATTTTTCAAATGACTTATGGTTGAGTTTTTAATTGCATGCATTAATTGACCATTGGGAAACTTAACGAAAGAGCGAGAAAAGAAAAATGAATTATACAGCCATTAACATATTTGCAGATCTGAAAAACAATGAGAAACAACAAACCATAATACACAGGTTGATAACGGAGTTCGGCACAACTTTGCCTACGTCTCCGGGCCTTTTCTCTGTGGGGGAGGCTTCTTTATTTCTGTTCGAAAGCTTAATGGTACATCATTACAATGTCGGATGTCTTCCAGACTGATCTGGTCATGTTCTTCCAGATCTCTAGAATCTTGCACAAAAGACGGCACGCGAAACGGATGTCCGGAGCTCTCAGAAATCGTCCAACAGCATCTCCTCCTCAACGGTCTCCCTGCCTCAAACTGACTTTGACTTGGCTTGCCTCAGCATCTCTGCTCTGAATTGCTCTCCAAAATCTGTCCAAATCTGTTCCCTTGGCCTCAAAATGGCCTTGGTTAAATAGTGGGGAAGTTGGTTATCCATCTCCAACTTCCTCCACGAATTTAGGCTCTTAAAAAGCCCAATAACCCTTAAAAATGGATTAATTACATTAAAAATACCCAAAAGTGGTTAAAATAACCCACTTTCCAACCATAATTTAGTTGTAAACCGGTTTAAGCCCCCCTCTTGGGCGCGCGCACCTCTGGCTTGGTCATATGTAGGCCATGTGGCCACGCGCTAGCCCTTAGGCTACGCGCGGGCCACCCCTCTTGCGCTGGCACTGGTCACATGCGGCAACGTTTTAGAACCATGGCTATTGGCTTAAACCACCCAAACGGTATATATTCCCGCGCGCAAAACACATGTGATCACATATGCAATAACCATGGTTTAATAATTCAAACCGCGCGCCAACCGCTCTCCCACCGGAGGGTCCTGTCATATGGTCGTGTGCGCCGAGGGCTGGGGCTAAGCCCCGACCCCTTTTTACCGACGGTCTATACAGCTTGCGACTTTAAATATAATCTTTCCCATTACATTAATAAGAACCAATGCGTGGCGCAGTGGCCACGGGACTTTGTAAAGGCGTAGACATTTAGGGAGGTCCGAGGTTCGAATCCCCTGGGCCCCAAAAACTTTTGACATAGCCCTCATTGGCTAAACCCGGGGTGCCACGTGGCAGCCTGTGATTGGGCCATGTGGACCCAATCACTTGCCAATAAACTGCCACATGTCGACATGTGATTGGTCCACGTGTCTGAACCGTACTACCACGTCAGCTTTGCCACGTCAGCTTTCGTACCTTGCCACGTCACTTGCCGTATGCCCAGTCAGTACTGCCACGTCATCCACTGACGTCATCCGTGCCACGTGTCACCCTTCTAGTGGTGACATGTGTCACTCCAGGATTGGTCCAAGTGCGCGCCAAAAATGCCAAATCAGCCTACCACGTGTCACGCTCTGGAGCCGCCACGTGTCATGTACGGAATCTGCCACGTGTCATCGTACAGACCTGCCACGTGTCCTGTACGGACTGACATGTGTCCTGTATGGATTGACACGTGTCCTATACGGACAGTACGGACAAGTACAATCAGCATCCCAAAATTTTGCCTGTTTGGCTCGACGGACAGAATGCGATATCTTCTTCATACGAACTCCGTTTGACAAAAAAATTATACCACCGGAATCAGGAAGACGAGACGTACGCAATGGTGTTGGTTTCGTCGGATTCCGAGCACTTTCATTTTTGAGCATTTTTCATGCCCTGACAGGCTTCTGAATCCAATTTCGGATCACATACACTAGAGTGTAGGGACTTTATCCCATAACCATCTTGGGTGTGATTTGATCAACCTACAAAGCAATGTTTAGTTTCATGTACCAATCTTGCTTGTTATCTTTAACTATTCTTTTAAGAATCCAAACCTGATTTTTACTAGTTGATTTGGCCATTCTATTACCCTGGGGATAATAAGTAAATGAGTGAAGAGTTGGATGCGACAAGTGACACCAATATGAAGCATAACATATGATATAAAAGTTGATCCGTTATTTGTTAGGATATCATAAGGGTTTCTAAAGAAAGATAGGATTTTCAATTAAATGAATTCAACCACATATTCTTTCTTAATTTCCCTAAGGGGTACCAATTCTGCCCACTTTGTAGAGTAATATGTAATAGTAAGGATAGAAATATAACCAATACTAGAAAATGGAGATATTGATCTAATGAAGTCCATGACACATCTTGCAAAAATGACTTTCACTTAGATGGGGTTAAGGGGCATAAAAACTAACTTTTTCTTTCTAATGAAGCCTTGGCAAGATTCACATTTTAAACCAATAGGTGGGAATCTTCGTGGTGGGAAGGCCAATAATAATATGCATGCAAAACTTTGGTTGTGGTGGTTTTTGCTAAAAATGGCCTCCATAGACCCCATCATGACATTATTCAATTGCCAGTTGGGATTGATCAAGAGTAAGACAATGGGACAACACTGCACCAATGATTATTCTATAAGGGATTTGGTCTTGTAATACATACCAACAACTTGCAGGCAAAGTGTTCACTTGGATTTTATATCCATGTCTCGTAAACAAACACAATTGATAAAAAAATATACAATGGCCTCATACCAAGGTTGGGTGGCCAACTTAATTTCATTAGCCATCTCTTTGTAGCAATCAAGTCTTTTAATAGATATGGTTTAGCTATGACCATGGCATGGGATTAAGTTAGCAATTCAACAAACCTTGTTCCCTTTACAGTTTTCATTGGTTTAGTATCTAGTTCATCTTCTTTCATGCACATGATCCATTTAGACCATTTACTATGTAATCCAGTTTGATTCAAAGCAGTGACTAAGAGATATATCCACACAAAAACTTGAGCCTTGTGGCCTTGGATGTAACGTCAAAACACTCCGAGGATCTATATAAGGCTAATCATGCTTTTTTAGTTTGGAATAATCTAGTTGAGGTCTTCAAATTATTGCTTACTAAGGTGATTGGCCTAATATTTTTTGTTATTATTTTGTAATAAAATTGTAGAAATGGTCTTCTTTGATGAATTAGTGTATATGACAAAGTCTATAACACTCCGTAGAGTATGGCGGTTATGATGCGAGATTCTATAATGGAGTCATTATCCTTCTTTGATATGTCCAATGACAAAGGATGAAAATACCCCTGGACGTACTTGGGTTACTAAAATGATTTTGTGAATTATACCCTTATATTCATTGTTGATTATGGATGATTGCCTCCTTACTAATTATTATCGTTGATGACAGATCAAGGTCTAGCTTGTGCTTAGGAGTATCATCCCTCAGTGGATAATGGCTAAGTGTCCCTTAATAACCAACTTTTCTTTGGTGATTGGTTGTTGATGAATTGCATATACTTACGATGAATTATGATTTAATGACATGTGATTAGTTCCCCCCTCATTTCATGGTATGACTCCTCTAGTGTGGGATTGAAATTCTTTGTCTAGTTACCTTTGGCTAGACATTGTGTGTCTTGTGATAATAGTCAAGGGACAGGGTTTTGGAATGCTCATCCCTTAGATGCTTCCTTGTTTGATATTTTACTTTCAATCATACATATGAGTGACTTCATGATTATACCCTTGATGGATTATGATGAGAAATGCTTACTTGATATGTCATTAGAGGGATTATACATGTAGTTAGGATGATGTCCTTATGTATATTGCATGATGTTTTATGTTATATTTAGGATAGTGTCCTTCCATATATTACATGATGTTTTATGTTATACATGCGTTGATATTTAATTTCATAGATAGGATATGGTGTGCTAGACTCACCCTCACCTTGTTGTTGTTTCTATCAAGGAATGATTACAATAGACTAAACATCTGTGTGATTGCCTGGATAGTGATAAGCATCGATGATTCCTTGTTGATGATTTAATTAACATTAAGTATTCTTATTAATGTCTATGTAACATTGGTAATATTTGATGGTGAGTTATCATGATTAATCATTGTGATGATGTTTTTGATATTGTTATACATTTGTTGAATATCACACCCATTGATGCACTTCAAGTTATGATGCTATTGATTTATGATGATAATGTTACATACACATTGGTATTTTGGAAGGACTAATATGTTTCAAGCTAAGGCACTCATGGAAAGACGAGGAAATGAACTCAAGGGAAGGACTCATAACTCAATGAGGATGAAAATCATGTCCTAGATATTAGGAAGCCATGGGGAAAGGGGAAAACTTGTGAAAATGACCTCCAAAGTTAAATTGAGTAAAAAGGTAGAAGGGAAGGGGATAAAACTTACTTTTACCTTGTTTTTGACATGTAATGTACCCTCTAGCCCAATTTCTCCCTTGCATGAGAAAGGGAAAGGCCAATAGCCAAATGTTTGGAAGATGTTACATTAGAAACGATTACAAAATAATTTTCCTACCCATTGATGGGGTTGGCTATCTCATGAGGAATTATGTCAATTTTCACATGCAACTCTATGTGACTAATTTTCAGATATGAAAATTGCTTCCTAGTGATCTAACAGTAAAACCCTATCCGTTTTCACTGAATGATTTTACACTAAAACTTATTGACTGAAATTATATGTAGCAGAAACACAAAAGATCATAGATGAATCATCAATACACATGAGACACAATATTTCAGTTCTGCAACCTTATAAAATTTAGAAATCCCGAGGGAAAAACCAACCCTCCTAGTCAATGCAAATATCACCAAATATGAGGACAAAACTCATCCTCTCAGCTAATACAATTTCACCAAAAATTGAGGGCAAACTTGTCCTCCAATAACCATACAAATCAGAAAGGCCAAACCTCAACAATTGTCTTGGAAATATCTTTTTCCCACAAATCTGCTGCAGACCACCTGTACGGCCTGCTGACATCACCTATTAGCATGAACGGACCTGCTAGTACCCAGAGAACTCTATACATGATCCACCTTACTGGAAACCCACACAAATACATGTTTTTCTCCACTGCAACCCGCATCTATGCAATTGTGCCCACTGTAACCTGTGTACATACAAAATTTCCCCTCCTGCAACCTGTGTATATGTGCTATTCGATCCACTGCAATCCACGCACAAGTACAAAAAACTTATACGAACACCTCTATACAATTCGCTCTCTACAACTCCCTCTCTCCTAGGCTAGATTCACTACCATGCAAAATTTCCCTTTGCTGAAATCGCCAATCCTCTTAGCACAAGTGTCAACACACTTATGTTAACTCCATTCTTTCACATTGAGCTAATGTCACAATGACCTTTCTCCTTTATATACAAGTCCAATGAGTGATTTTAGGCACCCCTTCTAAACTCAAAAATTAATTGGAATATTTTATTCCTCTTTGTGGACGTGACATCCCATCACAAGCCCACAAAGCCCATCAAATTTTCCATGGGGCCCTAGCCTCATTCTAGGATTGAATTCACTGAAACGAAAGGATAATATGGTGCCAACTAATATTCCCACATGCCTAACATCTCGGCCTCTTATGGGAATGCCTTCTGAAGCTACAATAAACAACACTCCCTCTTAGCGAGGGAGGTATCCCATCCACCATCATCTAGATGTACCTTTGTCTGCCACACTGGGAGTGACTCTTTCTCCTCTACCACAACTGCACTCCAATCCTCCTGATTGGACGCTCCCTCTCTCTCCTCTACCACAACTACACTCCAATCCTACTGATTGGATGCACCCTCTATCACTGAAGTAGATCCTACTCTCCATTCCTCCTGACTGGCTACATCCATTGTCACTGTAGAAAAACCTGTTGAAACAACTCAATCCTCCATGGAGGGCACACAACTTCTATAAGACTCTTGCCTCTAAACCTCTTGTCTGGCCTCCTCAACCCATGACACCTGCCTGCCAGTCCTGGAAGATACCTCTCTGCCACCTGAACTTGATGGGGAACTCCCTCTGATTCAACTAACTCTCTATAAGATCGATCTCCCTCTGATTATGCATGCTCCCTCTAAAACATAACTCCTTCCGAGTCTATACAATCTCCAGAGCCATTTCCTCCCTTTGAACTTGCTGACATCCTCTAAAGTATAATATCCTATGAATAGTTCCGGGAGGCTGCTCCTCCCTCCTAGATCTTGAGGGATGACTCCCTCTGAACTCTATCTCCCTTTGAATCAACACTACTGGTGGGGCTACCTACCTCATCACTGGTGAAGCTACCTGCTTCCTCTAAACCCGTGCTACTAGTGGGGCCACCTGCCTCACCACTAGTGGAGTTAGCTCCTCCTCCTCATTTGTCTCTCTTCTACTGCTGGCCACGACTCTCATAGGATGGCCCCTCAGCCTACAAAATTTTCCCTCCCTAAATCTAAGAACAACTACTGATATGAAGCTAGATCATTTGGGAACAAATAACACCTGTCCATCTCGAAATAATACATGGTACCCCTTCTTCTCAATCTCCGAGACTGAGAGAACACTCCTCCCGACTTTTGGCACCCATAACACATTTGACACCCTCAACACCTCACATGTCTTTAATCAGAATGATACTATACCTGATCCTTGTATTGCATGCTTGGTTCCCATGCCAAGCTCTACACACAATCCTGAGCCAGTTTCTTTGAAAGTGTCAAATAACTCTCATGCACCTGTCATATGGAAATATGCTCTGCTATCCACCAACCAAGTCCCTCTGATGGAGACTGTACCTGAAAGGGATAAGACCAACAAGATCTCCCTTTGGCACTTGTCTAGAACCTCATCAACCTCTATTGTTGATGCATGTTGCTTTCTTCCCCTTCCCCTCTGATGTGGACATTGTGAAGCATAATGACCAAATTCATGGCACTCAAAGCATTGAATCTTACTAATATCCCTCTTCCGTCTCAACTCTAGAGATTCTTATCTCTTGGGAGAATCCCCTCTTGCAGGAGAACCTCTTCTGCCTCTCCTAGTGCGAACTATAAGGACCTGGTTCTCATCATTGCTACTCTTCATCATACCATCCATATCATCCCTGGACACCAACCGGGTCTCCTCCTAGATAGAATATGTCCATAATCTATCAAAGTCTGGAAACTTCTCTCATGCACAAATCCCCTGCACAAATGGTTCCCAAAAATTGGGAAGGCCTCTCAATGCCACATTCACCAACTCAACATCCTCCACCTTATCACTGATGGCCACAAGATGATCTTGAATCCATGTAATCTTCATAAGATAGTTCACAACCATGCCCTCATAGGACATCTTGACAACTTGAAGCTAATTCTTCAAATGCAACTTCTTTCATATATTCCCATTTTGGTATAGACCTACCAGAGCATCATACATATCCTTGGAAGATGTCTTCTCAACAATGTGAGGAATCAAGTGATCCTTCACAGATTCTAGCAACACTTGCTTGGCCTTCACTTCCCTCTTCTCATGGAATGCCAAATCTACTAGATCAGTTGGGCTAGTGACCGCATCCTCAACATACTCTTTGAGGTCATTATCCTCCAACAAGAGAAGAACCCTAGCCTTCAAAGCCCAGAAGTTTGTTGCCCCATCCAACCTGTCCTCAAGATTCAATGTATTCACCATCTTGACCCGCCGAAAACAAAACAAGAAATTTGCAACCAACTGTAGCAGATATGTCTCTTAAATATGATTCCATTCTCTTCAGATTCCAAGCTATGATACCATGTCAATTTTCACATGCAACTCTATGCGACTAATTTTCAGATTTGAAAATTGCTTCCTAGTGATCTAATAGTAAAACCCTAGTTGTTATCACTGAACAATTTTACACTGAAAATTATTGACTGAAATTATATGCAACGAAAAACACAAAAGATTAGAGATGAATCATCAACACATACGAGACACAATATTTCAGTTCTGTAACCTTATCAAATTCATAAATCCTAAGGAAAAAACCAACCCTCCCAGCCAATGCAAATATCAACAAATCTAAGGACAAAACTCGTCCTCTCAGCCAATATAATTTCACCAAATCTTGAGGACAAACTTGTCCTCTAATAACCATAAAAATCAGAAAGACCGAACCTAAACAAATGTCTTAGAAATATCTTCTACCCACAAATCTACCACAGACCACATCACCTGTTAGCTTGTATGGACCTGCTACTTCCCAGAGAACCCTGTATGTGTTTCACCTTACTGGAAACCCATGTACATATGTGCTTTTCTCCACTGCAACCCATGTATACACAACTGTGTCCACTGCAACTTATGTGCATACACAATTTTCCCTCCTGTAACCTCCGTATATACATGATTCGGTCCACTGCAACCCACATACAAGTACATAAAACTTGTACGAACACCTCCATACAATTTGATCTATGCAATTCCCTCTCTCTTAGGCCAGATTCACCACCATGCAAAATTTCCCTTTGCTGAAATCACCAAGCCTCCTAGCACAAGTGCAGACTCACTTATGCTAACTCCATTCTTACACAATGAGCTAATGTCACAATGAAAATTTTCCTTTATATACAAGTCCAATGAGTGAGTTTAGGCACCCCTTCTATAATCAACAATAATTAGAATATTTTATTCCTCTTTGTGGGTGTGACACCCCATCACAAGCCCACAAAGCCCATCAACTCTCCCATGAGGCCCTAGCCTCATTCTGGGGCCAAATTCACTAAAACAAAAGGCTAATATGGTGCCAACAAATATTCCCACATGCCTGACCCTCAGCCTCTTGTGAGAATACCTCTCAAACAACAAATTATCTGAGATTTACCATTGTTATGTTAAAACTTATCATTTTGGATTCTACAATTGGTTGAGTAGAATTATTGGTTGCTCTAACTTTATCTACGTGGACTAAGGGGCTGGGAGTGTGCCTAACCAACTGGGTCCATTTAAGCTTAGATTATGCCTAGCGCTTGGTTCTATTCTTGGGCCCATTGTAGGATGTCACTGCCAAGTGTGGCTGTTATCACCAAGGGATACATGTGGTAGTAAGATCCTTAAGGGGGGGTGCCAATACCGAGTGTGGTTGCAATCACCAGAGGCTAGTGGTGGTTAAAACACCCCTTCATACCATAATACCACAGAGTTCGAACTTGTTGCAAGTCCAGAAGATTTTGGACTTCCATGAGCTAAAGGTTACAAGTACCTTTTTTCATGTTGTATTTGTCTCTTGTTTCATATATTGATTTGATGGTACAATCATATATGCTTTATGGGTTCATGACATGATCCCTTATATTGTGTTCTTGTTGGATTCTTATATATATACTCTAATGATTTTTAGATATAGTTATATTGTTGTGTATATACTTAAAAGGAAAAACAAATTCAGTTAGGGTAACACCTTGATGGGATATTACAAATTCATTGGCATGATCAAGGCTATCGACAGGGGTGTAGAAGCAATATCTAGTTTGAGAGACTAAGAAGACTAATGTGTTGGAGGGTCCCATTGGGTGTTTCAAAATCTCGTACATATTTTATATCTAGAAAAATCATGCATCATTATGACTAATTGTGAAAACCTACACACTCAAATTTAACATCTTTAGTCATTAGCCAATTTAAATGTTTGACAAATTGGGAAAATTCGGGAATGAATCATCTTATAAAACATATATTTCCAAAGAAAGATTGTGTTGTGTACCAAATCCTTGAAATAACATAATAAACCAGATTACACATAATATACATGAGATGTGATTGTGAAGCACAATTGCAAAATAGCTAATAGAAATGAGTTATATAATAACTCCTTAAAGAATAAGATAACATCCTCCAAATAACCCAAGTATGACCACATAACCAAATCGTATGTTCATCTCGATAATGACTATATTGACCTCTATATTTACCTATCCTTAGCCATCTCACATTAGGCCCTTTATTAGGCCGACACCAATTACATAAACATTTACCCCATTACATATACATTTAACCCATATATACCTCCCTTGGGGTCATATCATAGTACCCTCCAAAAATATTTGTCGTCATAGCTTGTAGTTAATGGTTTTAAATGTGATAAAACAAACTAATAGGAATTCCTTATATTCTTTCTCTTTTGTTATCACTAATGATGATCCATCGATCCAAATTCAATTCTCTTCAATTTTAATCCTTGATAGCTGGTTGTTGCATATATTTTTTTCCTTCGATTCCAAGTGTTGTTGTTGAAATTTCTCCAATTTTTTATGTACCAAATCCCTAGAATATCATAATAAATCAGAGTACACATAATGTACATAAGATGTGAATGTGGAGAACAACTCTCAAAGAGTTAATAAAGACGAGTAACATAATAAGTTTTTAAGGAATAAGAGAACCTTGTCCAAATAACTCAAGTACAACCACATAATCAAATCATTTGTTTATCTCAACAATGACTATATTGACCTCCATATATACCTATTCTCACTCATTGCACAAGTGGGCACTTTATTAGGACAACCCCTATTACACATACGTTTACCCCATTACATATACATTTAACCCATATATAGTCACCTTGGGATCATATCGAATTCAATCTCCTTCTTGTTGATAGGTAAAGGTAGCCTTTTGATTTCTATCACGCTCTCGGGATTAACTTTGACACCCTCTTTAAATATGATGTGTCCCAAGATCGTTCCTTCAAGAACACCAAAGATGGTCTTTTTAGGATATAAAGATATGTCAAACTTGTGACACCTAGAAGGACATGTCCAAGGTGGACAAATTTGCTACCTTGTTCTTTGGAAAATACAAAGAACTTATCAAAATAAAATATAATGATTTTACCCATCAAACCTATGAAAGTGATTTCCATGGCGCGCTGAGCAATATTTCCAGCACTAATCATACTAAAAGACAACTTGTGGTAAGCATATGGTGCCCAACAAGTAGTGATGGTAGTTTTGTGACTATTAGAGGGCTCAAGGGCCATTTTATTGTACCCTAAGAAGCCATCTAAGAGGGACATCGTTTGGGATTCATAAACTTGTTGGAAGATCTCCTCCATGGGTGGTACATGACATGTCTCTTTCAAGAAAATATCTCTACAAAATAATAGGTCATTAACCTCAAGTTTAGCACCGAATTATAATGCATTTTTTTCCAAGTTGGAGCATTTTCCTTTTGCAGAAGTTGACATCAAACTATTTTTTGTATTTAGAATTGGGTTTACAATTGAATTTAACATTAGTTTTAGTGCCAACTTCAACAAAATATTTAGCACCCAGTTTAGTGGTGAGTTTATCATTGGATTTAGCACCAACCATCTGTAAATTAAAACTTATGGAAAAAAAATGGAAAATCATTACTAAAAAATAAAAATAAAATGAAAAATGAAAATGGTAAGGGAATTGGATTTGAACCCAAATCGCTTGTCAAAAGACAAGATCTTCCAACAAAAATATGTCATTAAAAGTGTAGATCTGAACTAAAACTAGATTAACCTAGTGCAAACTAAAATTTATGAAAATGGAAATGGAAAATGGAAAAAAAAAAAAATGTATAGAGATTGAAAGCAGTATGGGAATGTTGGGATTTTAACCTACAACACTTGCCAAAAGGAAAGAACTCCACTTGACCTACATTCCCACATAAAGTTGGCATTAAAAGTGCACATATGAATTGAAATTAGCCTAACCTATGCATGCAAGCAAGTGAATAATGAAAATCTTAGATAAATACCAACATTTAATACAAAGGGTAAAGTAAATAATGAGAGGTAGATGGGTGTTTGGATTTTAACTCGAATCTCTTTACATGAATGCAAGGGCCTTCCTTGGGACACACCTATGAACTAGATCTATAGATTAACCAAAACCCTCAAAATGCCATTATTTTTCTTCTTTATCCATTAAACCTTCAATAACAAAACAACAATAAACATTAGCAAATTAATAAATGAAAGAAAAGTAAAAGATGAATGGAGGGGAAGGGAAGGGAGAATCCATTACCTTCCTTGTGGTGGTTCCTCCATGAAACCTTGACATCCATGCAT
>ML790015.1:970793-992289 GCA_009831015.1 Picea engelmannii | reverse complement strand
AGACTATTCTTCATTCATCTCAAATGTCAAAATTACAATGAAAATGGAATTACAAAGACAAATTTGAATTCACTCTTCAATTTTGATATTCAAACCTAGAAATAGAGTTTACCATTGAATTCCTCTCGAAATTCTGAGAAAAATGAGTATAAACTCGACCAAATTCTTAACTAGCTCAATTTTACCCCCTTTACATGCCAAACGATGCACTATGGTGCTCATAAATGGAAATCTAGACTAATACTTTCATAAACAACATCTTAGCAAAAAAATAACATCACCATCATGATCCTCTCAATAAAATGAGAAAAAGAAGTATAAACAAGGCTATGTTTGGACATGGTTCTGCATGGAACGCAAATCAATACAAACTCATTACTCTTGTCCTCCTTGGCATACAAACCAATGCATTGTTTGTACCTTCCTCCTACTATGTGCCCAGTCTTGGGATCCATGTCTACCTCGGGATCTATTCATGGTCTCAAATAGGCCATGGACCCAATGTGGTCTGCACCTTGGGTAACCAACAACATCAACTTAAGGTTTGTTTGTGGGAATCTTCGTCAAGTGTGGCAACAATGGCGTAGTGGTTAGGGATTTGGAGAGTTGTATGGTGGGTTGCGGGATCGAACACCATCGACCACGCCATATTTTATGGATTTTTTTTATATGGTAATAACATATAGTTTGTATCGCCCTGGATTTTGAGCTCAACACTTAATACATAATAATGTATGGCAATAGGATCGAGGGTTGTTCCCTTGGCCCTATTGTCCAACCAATTCAACCTCCAATCAAACTTAAATGCAAAAAAACATGTAAGTGGTTAAGCCAAATGGAGAGGGTGTAACAGTAAGTCATTTGGTTGTTGGCCAAGAGATCAGAGTTCAAACCTCCAGGCTCTAACAAATTTTATTCGACCTTATCCATATTAGGTTAATGGGAGACTGCCACGTGGCAGTCTCTCATTGGTCCATCTGAGCTTGTATGAACTTTACACATGTCGAGATCTATTGGTCCACCTGGACTTATACAATTTCCCTATCACCTTGCCAACTCACTTGTACAGACGTGTACGGTCATGCCACATGTCACCCTTCTAGTGGTGCCATGTGTCACCCCCTTTTGACCTTTTGATTTGGTTTGACTAAAAATTTGATTGGCCATAATGTTTGCATACAAACTTTTTTTAAGGAAATTTTTGTGTCATTAGAAAACTATCATCGAGCTCTATGCAATGAAGTCCTTTTCGAGATCATTTGAAATGATCAAATTTTGAGCATTTCTAGATCCTCCTAGACCTCTTTAAGTGTTTTGGATCCTCCTGGATCACACCTTCCCACTGAAGAACTTTTGGTCCTCCAAAAGTATAGATATTTCAACAACTTAGTGATGATGAAACTTCTTCACTCTTCCACCTTGTTGAATATTCTAGGACTGTTTCTTATCTTAGACTTGTTCATTTTGGATCTTCCATCTAGGATTTTGGATCTTAGATACAAATTTTATTTCTGGATCATTGTACTTCTATCTATTTCTCTGAAACATGGCTCTGACTATGGCTTGTGGATACTGGTGCTAGCTTAGATCTAGCTCTGGTTCTGGCTCATTGATTACTTCATAACAAAAGTTTCCTCACTAATTCTCTTATCTGCATTATCTAAATCTGAATCTTGTACTCAACATCCACTCCCATCTTCTTATTTGTTGAATATAATCTATCTCAGTAATCATAAAACCAAGTTGAATGTTGATCTGTCTTTCCCATTTGGACTCACTAGTCATGTACCATTGATGTATATGTAGGATTCTCTGAATGAATTCCCTATTCATTTCCTCTATCCTTTCCTTCAAGAAAATCTAAACATTTGTATCAACTTGCTTCTGATCAAGATATACATCTACATGAACATGACATAACATCCCAGAGACGCTTATAACATACATATTTATAAGCAATTACCTCTTATCTTTACAAAGAATATTATTTCTTTATCAATTCTAGAAAGATTCATAACTTCGATGCTCTTCCCACTATTGATCTACATGTTCCAACTGCCTGCATTCTTCTATTCCTTCATCTTTGGTTCTTCAAAATAAGAATGTTAACTTAGACAATTCGATCCATACGTAGTCCTTTGGCTGATAATAAGACAATTACTGTTGTCTTCACTGTTGTCGAAAGGCTTAGAATTCCCTACAAGATTCCTCTCACTCTTGAAAATTCTATAAAAAGTGGCTATATATAAATCCCTACAAGATTCCTCTCACTCTTGTGTAAATATATTGAACCTACACATAATAGATCTAGCTAAACAATAATACACACATTTGCAGAGAGAATTGGAGAAAGAAGAAGGAGGAGAGAAAGAATGAAATAATTATCATTAACCGTTGTGAATAATGAATAATTTACACATGATATACTCTGTATAACTCAATGAGTGTGCATTGGAGGAGAACTAATGTGCCATAGTGGTGGTCTAGAGTGATCTGGACACACACCAATAGTTATGGGAGTGAACTGCCACCTAGTCTAGTCTCTTAGGCAGTTACGGGAGTGAACTGCCGCCTAGTTGAGTTAACTAGTCAACTAGTCTTCAGTTAACTAACTAAACAAAGAGTAGTGAGGAGTTAACTCAGGGAATCAAGGGTAATGCGCCAGACTGGTGATGATACCAAGGTAAGGTTGAATTATCATGGTGATGATCCCAATGTTACATGGTGACAAAACCAATGCAACATCTAAAATCAAATCAACTAGTCAAACTGAAGTGTCAACTAAAAAAGAATATTCTCTAGGTGGAATATTCTCCCCTAAAATATAGGAGAATAGATAATAACTAATTATGACTAATAAAAAAGGAAAACCCTTAGGAAAAATAAATCCTAGGTGTGTGGGAAGTAACTCCAACACCCCCCCTGAACATCACTATGGTGAAAATAAAGAATGGCTCCCAGCGACGAGGCCATGTTAGTGTTGATATTATGGTAGCTTCAAGAGGTATGAACCTCTATTGTGACCTTTGATAGGATTAGAATGTTCCAGAAGAAAGAAAAGAAATGAAAGTAACCCTAGATGAGATGTCGACTAAAGAGATATAATTAATATGAATTAATTAGTATCCAGAAGGAGAATTCGGCCCAGGAAAATCTGCCAGGAATACTATAAATACAGGGCACCAGTCTCTCATTTGACACACTTCTCAGAATCGCAGAGAGCTACTTCTGTGCACTGCAGTCTAGCAGTTTTTGTGCGCAAGTCCTGGGGAAGGTGCTGCACCAATTTTGGGTTGGACTCTCTGATCAACTTTGTTTACTTCTTGCTTGGTGCATTAACCTTGCTTGGCTATTGGATTGCTACCAGGATTCTTCTCTCTGTCAAGGTTAAGGTGCTCGGAGGGTGGCTTCAGCCTATGGTTGGGTGACAATAGTGATATTGTCAATGGTAAAATGAGCACATTCATTCATATTCTAACAGGTTATCAGCCCACACCTCCTTTGTTCAGTCTAACCGCTGGAAGGAAGCATAGCCATTAGGATACTAGCTCACTAAAGAACTGTCGCTAGGGTTACTAGTAGGAGAAACTTCCAAGACACTATTGCTAAGGTTACTAGAAAGAGCAGTTGCAGAAACCCTAAATCCCAGATCCGACACCTTGTGATGGATCATCTCGCTCAAGGAGAAGATATTCAAATGCACCCTAGTTCAACGCACCTTTTGGCTCTCTTAGAAGACAAAAATGTCAGAGTTAAAGTTTTGGATCAAAGCATGACCTGCTACTAGTCAACCGAAGACATGAGTGAAATGATTAGTCTTCTACACTACTCAACACTCACTGGAACGATTGAAGATGACATGTGGATAATCAATAGTGTAACTTCTAGGCACATGACGAGAGATCAAGCCAGACTCTCAAATCTAAATGAGAAGAAGACATCGTACAAGGTAGAGCTTGGAGACAAAAGAACTTACCTAGTGGAAGGATTTGGACAAGCCTCCGTCAAGTTGAAAACAGGTAACAATGTTCACTTAAGCAATGTTTTATATGTACCCGGTTTAGAAAATAATATTGTATCCATATCTTGCCTATAAGACAAAGGAAATAGAATATCTTTCGTGGATGGAAAAGTGTTATCTTGGCATAAATACTCCAACATAGAGAATGCTAGGGTTATTGGAAGCCGTGAAGGAAATCTGTATAGACTACTAGAACAAAATGAAGAAGCTCTTGTACATGATGAAGTCAATCCCAATGAACTTTGGCATAGAAGGTACACTCATATTAATTATCAAGCATTACCTTTTCTCAAAAGGATGGTTGAAGGAATACCAAAATTACAGTCTACACATGAAGGAATTTGCAAAGGATGTGCCCTTGGAAAGAATATCAAGAAACCATTTCCAAGCAGCAACAATAGATATAAGGAGATTCTAGATCCGATACACTCATATGTTTGCAGAATATTAATGCCAGTAAAATCTCTAGAAGGATCTCTTTACTACATAATCTTCATAGATGTATATTCAAGAAAGACTTGGTTATATCTACTGAAGACAAAAGATGAAGTATTCAACAAGTTTCAATAATTCAAAGAAGAGATAGAGAACCTCATGAACAAGAATATCAAGACCTTAAGAACAAATAATGGAGGAGGATACACATCAAAGGAATTCGTTGCATTCTGCAAATCGGCAAGGATTAGGAGGGAGCTAATTGTTCCTCATAATCCTCAACAAAATGGTGTAGTAGAAAGAAAGAACAGATCTATCGAAGAAACCATAAAAGAACTACTAAATGATTAAGGTCTATCCATGTTCTTATGGGGAGAAGAAACCATGACAACAATATGTGCAGAATAGAAGTCCTCACCACATATTGAAGGACATGACTCCAGAAGAAGCCTTCTCAGGTAAGAAACCTAATGTGGAAAACCTAAGAATCTTTGGATTTCCTGTTTACTCTCACATTCCCAAGAACAAAAGGAATAAACTAGAACCCTCGAGAAAGAAGGGCATATTCATGGGATATAGAGATTCATCCAAGTCTTATAGAATCTATATTCCGGAACACCATAATATCAAAGTCAACAGAGACGTGACATTCAATGAAAAGATGGCTTTCAAGAAATCAATAGAAGAAACAATAGAAGAACAAGATAATGAAGAACCTATTGAAGAAAGCACAAAAAACCAAGATGAAGAAAAGGAACAACTTGATCATCCTATGCAACCATGTGAGACCATTGATTCATACACCATACCTAAGACTAGGAAATGACCAGCTTGGATTGAAGCTACCTTACAAGACACAGAAAGACTCAAGGTTCCTGAAGGAACATTTAGAAAAAGTAAGAAGCTTAAAAGATTCTCAAGTTATGCAGCATATATGATGAAGCTTCTAGATGAAGAACCTACCACATTTGAAGAAGTTGTTCAAAAGAAACAATGGAAAGAAGCTATGACGAAAGAACACCAATCCATCATGAAAAATGATGTATGGGAAATTGTGCCTAGACCTAAGGAAAAATCAGTGGTAACTTCAAAATGGGTATATAAGATCAAACATACATCAGACAGAAGCGTGGATAAATATAAAGAAAGGTTCATAGCTAGAGGGTTCTCCCATAAAGAGGGAGAAGACTATGACGAAACATTTGCTCCAGTGGCTAGATATACTTCCATTAGAGCTATCACATCTCTTGTATCTTCCATGGGATGGAACTTACATCAAATGGATGTAAAGACAACTTTGCTCAATGGATAAATCGAAGAAGAAGTATATATTGAACAACCTCAAGGGTTTGAAGTACATTCTATAGAAACTCACGTTTGCAGATTAAATAAATCTTTATATGGACTCAAGAAATATCCAAGGGCTTGGTATGCTAGAATGTATAACTATCTAACAAGACTTGGCTTCTCGAAAAGTCATGCAGATCCAAACCTTTACTACATAGTCGTGGACACTGCACTTGCAATTCTACTACTATATGTTGAATATCTATTCATAACAGGTGAAGAGTCTCTCATCATCCAATGCAAAAAGGAACTAGCTTCTGAATTTGATATGAAATATCTAGGTCTCATGCATTATTACTTGGGACTAGAAGTATGGCATAAGCGTGGTGAAGTATTCCTTGGACAAGGATACTACACAATAAATATCCTTCAGAAGTTTGGAATGATGAATTGCAAATCCATGGACACTCCTATGACTACATATATAAGAAAAGTAAAAGATCCAGATTCTGATCCAGTAGATCCATCACTATATTGACAATTAATTGGGTCATTGATGTATTTGGTAAATACTCGACCAAACATTTTCTTTGCCGTGAATACACTAAGCCAGTTCCAGGTGGAACCCAGACATGAGCATTGGATAGCTGCAAAGCATGTCCTAAGATATATTCATGGGACAATAAACTATGGCTTAAGATATACTGCATCAAGTGATATACAAATTCATGGATTTACAGATTCAGATTGGGCAAGAAGTGCAAAAGACAAAAAGAGTACTTTAGGAATGTGTTTCATCTTGGGCTCCGCTATAATATCTTGGGGCAGCAGGAAACAAAAGTCCGTCGCACTCAGCAAAGAAGAAGAAGAATATATCACAGCATGTGAAGCATGCACAAAAGCAATATGGCTGAGGAAGCTAATCTCTGATTTATTTGATCAGATTCCAGATTCAACCATAATACATTGTGACAATCAGAGTTGTATAATACTATCATAACACCCAGTGTTTCGTGAAAGGTCGAAACATATTGAGATCAAATACTACTTTATTCGAGATAAAGTCCAAGAAGGATAAGTAAAGCTCGAGTATATCCCCACATATGAGCAGACAACAGATATCTTGACAAAGCCTCTGTCCAGAATGAAGTTTTCATATTTTCGAGACAAGATGGGGATCATGGAAATAGATCCCTTAGTTGAAAGGAAAGAAATTACTCTCCAGGTTGGGAGGGAGCATTGGAATATTATTGAATTAAGAACAATCACTTTCAAAGTTGAAAAATAGTCCAGCTTGGATAGATTATTTCCAGTTCATAAAGTGGATTGAGATTTCTGACGGACACACATTTTTCCATGCAGAAAAGGGTCCAGATTGTTGATGTACCATAGAAAATGACTTCCCATTGTGGTTAACATGGGGAGTGATCTAGGGAAGTCTCTCTTCTTCAGGGTTACTCAAGAAGACTGGTCTGCCTCGTCAGACAATGACTTCCCATTGTGGTTAACATGGGGAGTTGTTCATTTTGGAGGTTGGTGCAGGATAGGCATTTCCTCTTATGGTTAACATGGGAAATGGTCCGGACAGTCATTCCTTAGGGTGGATTCATTCTCTCCAGGTTTCACTTTGTTTAGTGTCGGAGGAATGGCCCAGGGTGGGGAATGGTCCAGGTTCAACAATCAGGGACAAGCATTCCTTAGAGCATATTCATTCTCTCCAGGTTGCAATTTGTTTACTGCCAGAGGAATGGCCTAGGGTGGGGAATGGTCTAGGTTCAACAATCAAGGACATGCATTCCTTAGGTTAGATTCATTCTCTCTAGGTTACACTTTGTTTAGTGTCAGAGGAATGGCCCAGGGTGAGGAATGGTCTAGGCTCAGAAATCAGGACAGTGATTCTTCCTTTCTTGAGAAGAATGGTCCAGATAGCTCATCATTGATGTTCTACTCTAAAGGCAGATACTCTTTCAGATCTCACAGATGTGAGTGAAAGAATGGCCTAGATGATTCATTTTACATTATAACAATATTTTTTGTGCAAGTTGATATTAGATGATTGTTAAGGAGAATGCTTGTCTCCAGACAGTAGAGATATGCTACTGTGGTGGATATGTTCTACTGTTTGTGACTATGTGTCGTGGTTTGAGTAGTTGTGTACTACCATGGATAAACATAATTGTGTTCTATCAATTGATATTGTACTTGTTGTCATGGAGATTATCCAGTTGGATAATAATGACGATACTCATGATGCTACAAATTGAATGGTCTATTTGTGCTCAAGACCATACCTCCCTAGCTAGGAGGGAGTGTTGATATTATGGTAGCTTCGGGAGGTATGAAACTCTATTGTGACCTTTGACAGGATTAGAATGTTTCGAAAGAAAGAAAATAAATGAAAGTAACCCTAGATTAGATATCGTCTAAAGAGAGATAATTAATATGAATTAATTAGTACCCAGAAGGAGAAGTCAGCCCAAGCAAATCTGCCAAGAATAATATAAATACAGGGCGCCAGTCTCTCATTTTACATACTTCTCATAATCGTAGAGAGCTAATTTTGTGCACTACAGTCTAGCAATTTTTGTGCACAAGTCCTGGGGAAGGTGCTGCACCAGTTTTGGGTTGGACTCTCTGATAAGATTTGGTTACTTCTTGCTTGGTGCATTAGCCTTGCTTGGCTATTGGATTGATACTAGGATTCTTCTCTCTACCAAGGTCAATGTGCTCAGAGGGTGGCTTCGGCCTATGGTCGGGTGACAATAGTGATATTGTAAATGGTAAAACAAGCACATTCATTCATATTCTAATAGTTAGGTACCCAAATAAAAAAGATACACTGAAATAAAGTGAGGAAAGAGGAAACCCCCCCCCCCACTTTCAAGGTACAATGTATGTAAAAGAAGAACTATAATTGCTAGGAAATTGTGTCCTTCACTCCAAGACGACTTCACAAAGAATGAAATTTCTTCTCAATGAAGTCTTGGTGAAGATGTTTGTTGTTTGTTCCGCTGAAGGACAGAACTATAAGTCGATGATCCCCTCATATACTAAGTCTCGGATATAGTGCATGTGGATCTCAATGTGCTTTGTCCGCTGCCTCTGAACGGGATCTCTGTAGAACTTCAGAGTGCTTTGGTTGTCACACCAGATGACGATTGACCGATGAAACTGAATGCCTAACTCAGTGAGAAAATGTTGTAGCCACATAGCCTAAATGGTATGTTAACTACCCCTTTGTACTCTGCCTCGGCTGAAGATAGAGCAATGGCAACTTGCTTCTTGCTCGACCAACAGATAGACTCGAAACCAAGACTGAGTGAGTAACCATATGTGTACTTGCAATTAGTGCTATCATCAACCCAGTCAAAATCAGTAAACCCAATGAGATCTAATGTAGAGTCTGTTGCATAATGAATCCAAAAGGTGATGGTGCCCTATACATATCGAAGGATACGCTTTGTAGATTTCCAATGTACCTCATGCAGCTCTTGCATGAACCTGGAAAATGCGCTAACTACATATGAGAGGTCTGGTTTGGAGTGTGTGAGATACAACAAGCTCCCCACTAGTTGTATGTATAATGTATTGTCAACCAGTGGAGTCTCCTCGCCATCCTCAAGTTTGACTCCTGATAGAAAAAGAGTCGGAGCAGACTTGCAATATGTCATGTGAAATCTCTCAAGGAGATCTCGTGCATACTTGGCCTGAGACAGTTTGATGCCTGATGCATCCTCGTTGATCTTGAGTCCAAGGAAGAAGTGTAGCAGACCCATGTCCTTCATCAAAAACCTGTCATGTAGAATCCTCTTGACTGCATCAATCACTAAATTCGAGCACCTAGTGATCAACAAATCATCGACATACATAACTAAAAGTAGAAGTGAATTAATCGTCTTGAGAATTTAGACATTCAGGCCTGATTTACAATGTACAAAGTTCTGTGACAACATGTAGGAATCCATCTTGGCATACTATGCCCTCGGAGCCTGCTTGAGGCCATAAAGTGACTTCTTCAATCAACAGATCAAAGATGAGTCCTGCATAAATCCTTGGGGCTTCTCGATATAGATCTCCTCAGAGAGATAACCACGAAGAAATGCATTATTCACGTTCATATGATGAACTTACCATCCCTTGGTTGCCTCAATGGCAAGTGCCAATCGTATGGAATCCATCTTCGCTACTGGAGCGAAGGTATCATCATAGTCAATACCATGAACTTGTTGAAAGCCTTTGGCAAAAAGCCTGGTTTTGTGTCTACTAATATGTCCATTCATTTCACTCTTGGTCCTGTAGACCCATCTGCATCTGAAAAGTTTCCTCCCAAAAAAAAGGGGAACCAGATCCCAAGTCTGGTTCTCGAGGAGGGAGTTGTACTCCTCCTGCATGGCGAATTCCCAAAAGAGATTTCCAGTAGCCTCACCATAAGATTTTGGATCTGAATATTGAAACAAGAAGAGATGCCTGGAGGGAAATGGTTCAGTGGAAGTGAGTGCAACAAGAGGCTCCTCGAAATCAGATCGAGTCCTCCTAGTATCGGATGGATCACCAACGAGATCCCATGCATCCTGAAGAGTATTCTATGCCCACTTGGGCCTCTGTTCTCGGTCTGTAACTGCATCTGGATGCTTTGAATCTGCATCTGACTATACTGACTCTGAATCTGAATCATCTTATTCCTTTGAATTAGAACTCTCGTCTAAAGAAGATTCGGCATGTGCATTCTCATCATCTCGAACATGTGGAATAATGAAGGTGTCTGCATGCAGCTGTTGAGGTGCATGCGAGACACTTTCCTCGAATTGGACACTTCCCTCAATGATGAGCCGGTTTGAGGAAATATCAATAAGCCTATATCCCTTCACACCATCAGGGTATCCAAAAAAAATTCACTCATTACTTTGTGGATCAAGTGCCTTCCTCTTTTCAGAGGGAATTTGGGCCCATGCACGTGAACCGAAAAAGAAAAAGTGGGTCACTTCTGGTTTGAGGCCACTCCAAGCCTTGTAGGGGGTCTTATCCTTGACAGATTTATGGGGAGACATTTTTTGGATGTATGTTTCATAATTAAGTGCTTCGTCCCATAGTCTCTGTGGTAGTGACTTTGCATGCAACATGCAAGACTCCATCTCCTTTAGAGATCTGTTTTTCCTCTCAACAACTCAATTTTGTTGCGGAGTATAGGGAACTGTGGGTTGAAACTGAATCCCTACCTCATGGAAAAGATTGTGGATCTCATGATTCACATACTCTCCCCCATTATCAGTTCGAAGGACTTTGATCTTCTTTCTGGACTGTGTCTCAACCAGGGCGTTGAAATCTTTGAGGTGTTGAAAGACCTCGGATTTTTTCCTGAGAAATTACATCCAAGTAAAACATGAGAAATCATCCAAAAAAATGTGAACAAACCTCGCTTTGTTGATGGATGTATGAATAGAGTGACCCATAAGGTCACTATGAATCAGATCTAAAGGTGCGGAAGCTCGCTGAGACTTTCCTTTGTTGAATTTCTCTTGAGGGTGTTTTCCAAGAACACATCCCTCACATACTCCCTTGGAGAAATGGATGTCTGGTAGACCATCAACTAATATCTAATTTCTAAGTTGTTGCATGTATATGAAATTCAAATGTCCAAACCTTTCATGCCATATACTACAACTTTCATCAGCATGAGTAAGAAGTAAAGCAGAATCAGGTTCAATGAATTCAGAAAATGTATACAATCTAGACTGATTATTTACCTCACCAGTAAAAAACCTAGATTTTTTTTTGCATGTCGTAGATGTCCACGAAATTTGGTGTGAATATGAATTTATTTCCAGTGCCAGAATTCCTCATCTGATAGACGGAGAGAAGGTTGACAAAAATTTTGGGAATGTGCAACACATTCTCGAAGCTTCCATTGGTGAGTTCAATCCTTCCTTTGTTAGTGACTTCGAAAGAAGAGTTTTCCCCCATCAGAATAGGAGGACCTTTACATGCATCCAATTAAGAATATACTACTTATGAGGTAGCCATGTGATGTGATTCTCTTGAATCTATGATCCAAGCATCGAGAGAGGAGTTGATTGCAATCAAGGCATGGCTAGAATTGCCTTTCTTGGAATTCGGATCTTTTGGCTTCTTCTTCTTTGCACCCTCGGGGATGCGATATCCAAGGTTGTTTTTATGAAGTATTTAAGACATTAGATCTATTTTTTTTTGCATGCATGCATATTCTGAATGGAATCCTTTGTGACAGCACATGCATTTCTCCCCTTTTCTTCCCTTTTCCCCTTTGGATCCGGAGGCATCAATGAAGGGTTTTCTGTACCCTTCCTTCTTCGGATGTGCATGAGATTTCTGTTTATCTTTATCTTTATATTTATGATATTTATGTCTTCCATGATGCACAGTGAGTGCATACGCCCTTGGGCCTTTGATTGTGCCCATATTGATGAGCTTGGTTTGCTCTTGTGTCAGGGATTCAATAAATTCCTCAAGAGAAGGCATATTCCATGTGGCTTCAGAGGAAAATCTGAAAGTATGGAATGTGGATATGAATACAAAGAATTCAGGACCAATATTGGAGAGAATGGTGAGAACCATTTGTTTCTCTTCCTTCGATTTATCAACCCCGTAAGCTTTGAGTTGCAACAGTAAATCCTTGAATTTTGTAAAGAAATATTGGATATTCTTGAAGTTTTTTGGATCCAATATAAGCAGTTCCACTCCAGCATGTGTCCCCTCATCTCATCCTCTTTTCCAAATATCCCTTCCAAGGTGGTCCAGGATTCATTGGGAGTATTACAGGAAGATATATGAAAAAGGAGATCGGGAGAAATAAGACTGCAAATTGTTCTGAGTGCCTCATCCATGCGATTTAAGTACTCATATTTTTCTATGGCTGATGTTGGTTATGTATCTATATTCAAGGTTAACCTGTACAACCCTCTGGTTCAGATATGTATGTCTATTTTCTCCTTTCATGCAAAATATTTGTAAGGTGTAAGAATGAATTCTTTTTGGAATTCCATCTTTTCGTTGTCTTCAATCTTTTGTACCTGCAAAGTTTTTTGGTGTAGCCTTTTCTTAGAAGTCTGTCAGATTTGATACCATGTAAATGTGTTGAACCTGCACATAATAGATCTAGCTAAACAATAATACACACATTTGCAAAGAGAATTGGAGA
This sequence comes from Picea engelmannii, assembly GCA_009831015.1. Lineage (NCBI taxonomy): Eukaryota > Viridiplantae > Streptophyta > Pinopsida > Pinales > Pinaceae > Picea > Picea engelmannii. Next base: position 979,372 of record ML790015.1, on the reverse strand, counting down.
AAGAAGAAGAAGGAGAGAAAGAATGAAATAATTCTCATTAACCGTTGTGAATAATGAATAATTTACACATGATATACTCTGTATAACTCAATGAGTTCACACTAGAGGAGAACCATTGCACCATAGTGGTGGTCTAGAGTGATCTGGACACACACCAATAGTTACGGGATTGAACTGCCACCTAGTCTGGTCTCTCAAGAAGTTACGGTAGTGAACTGCCACTTAGTTGACTTAACTAGTCTCCAGTTAATTGACTGAACAAAGAGTAGTGAGGAGTTAACTCAGGGAATCAAGGGTAATGTGCCAATATGGTGATGATACCAAGGCAAGGTCAAATTAGCATGGTGATTATCCCAATGTTGCATGGTGAAAAAACCAATGCAACATCTAAACTCAACTCAACTAGTCAAACTGAAGTGTCAACTGAAAGAGAATATTCTCCAAGTGGATTATTCTCCCCTAAAATATAGGAGACTGGATAATGACTAATTATGAATAATAAACAAGGAAAAACCTTAGGAAAAAAAAATCCTAGGTGTGTGTGAAGTAACTCCATCATCTTGAAAATTCATAAAGAGTGGCTAACAATCCCTCTATTACAACAATAGAAATAGACTTATAAAATGAATTTACATATGCATAGTAACTTGCAATTTTAAAAATATACATATTTTACAATATTTTTCCAAAATGAATCCTTTCCGATAGATGCCTTCTTCACGGACTCATTCTTCCCTTTGTACTAAAAGGAGTCTCATAGCTTCTTGTCTCTGACAATGCCTCTGACGATGATTCCAAGAAACCATTGGACCCAATTATAGGTCTTCCTAGTAACCTATATAACCTCTCCTTTCGAATACCAAGCACTACTTTTGTGTCTTGAGTAGCTTCCCTTGAATACACAATTACATGTCCATCCTAAAACACAACTACATATCCTTCATATTCGAAAGTTGCAATTGATAATAGGTTTAATTTCAAACCTGTAACATGTAACATATGTTCTATTACCAGAAATCCTCTCGACTCGAGCTGGAATATTACATATCCAAACCCTCTTACTACTTGTATGTTATTAGTTCTAGGTCCTACATAGCAATCCATGTTGATCTCTGATAAAGTAAGGAATACCGATCTCATTCCTGTCATGTGGAGAGATGAGCCATTTGTTAGAAAAATAAGACCGTGGAGCAATAAAATAAAACAAATGCGGAAACAAAACACAGAAGATACACAATACAATAGAGACACAAATTTACGTGGTTCACCCAGTGTGGGCTACATCCACCAGAGAAATTGCCAAGTTCTTTCTTTATTATTATCCAACATATGAAGGGATACAACCTACAGAAAAACCCGTTGTAACTTCCTCTTCTTTCTCTCACAGTCTCCTATCTCAGAATACAATATTCGCCATCATACATAGCCACAATACATTTCCCTCATAAAAGAGAGTTTCCTTCTAGGGAAAAAAACCCTAACATGATTTCTGTCGTTAGATCTGCGACCTTATAATGAACGGTTTAGATTTACAATGAAATTACAATATACTTTTACAAGGCAATTTTTCCTTCGAGGGCTTCGCCCCCGAATCCCTGCTGGGGGCTCACTTTCCCCCAGACCCCCCAGCTGGGGGGATAGCCCCCCCGAACCCCGTAGAGGGGGTACCCCCCTCTGCACTCCCCCGTGTGGAAGAGTGTACATACTTCTGGGGTGTAAATACTTCATGGGTTATAAACATGACTGAAAGTAAAAGACCTCTGAATCAGGAAGATAATTAGGCTCCACAACCAAAACCATTGTCCATGAACCATACCTCAATGTATTCATACATTACACTATCAAGACCAAACATTAAAAAGTATTATTTCTCAAATCTTTCAGCAAGACTATTAACTTAACTTGAGGTTGCTACTTATGTTCTGGTAAGTTCCTTTACATCTTCCTAGTTATTCTTCAGAAATAAGTGTGGATAAAGAGTCCAAAACTTCTCTATATGATTTCCAATCTTACCACAATAAGAGGATATTTTCTTGTTCCCTTCTTGTCATTCCCCCTTTCCTTTTGTCTTGGAAAATGACCTTTACTTTTAGCCTTTTTCTTAGATGGATTTTCTTGCAAGGATTGTCTTCTTTGACATTTTGCCATATTATGGCTTCTATTTCCATAGAAAGCACATGGATACGTAGACCATAAATCCATACCAATCTTACTAGTCAAAATTGTATTCATTCCCTCTTTAGAATGCACATCTCTTCCTGGAGATGTCTTGCATCTGTTACCTTTCCCTGGGCTAGAAGGTAAGACTAATTTCTTATGAAGGACCTCTTCATTTTAAGTTCTCCCTACATCATTCGTCCTTGATAATTCTCCATCTTGACTGGAAGAAGAATAATATGATGAATTATCTTCCTCAATTATACCTTTTGTAGGAGACAGTCTCTCTTTCATTGTATAATTTCCATTCTCTACTTTCCCAACTTCATGGAATGGTGCCAATATCTAGTCCTTAGCCTACAACTTTCTTTCCAATTCATGAAAAATATATCTATGGAATTCTTTGTGACATGTCAAACAATATTTAAGCTTTTGCTTCTCCGCCTTCACAGATTGTAGTTGCATCCTTAATTCAGAATTATCCTTCTAAATTTATCAGTTAATGTCCTTCTAGATCCTTAAATTCATGAGATATTTACTCATGTTGTTATATGCAATAATAGATCTGTGATAGGAGCCTTCAAATATCTTTACCAACTTGAGTCTTGGACCTAATCACATCAACTTGCAAAGACTTTGTTGAAAGATTGGGTTGGTTTTCATTGATGTCAACCCTTCAAGAAAGTCCAGTAGAAAATTTTGGTAGGCTCATAGGTGTGTTTAAGGAACCCAAATTTTATTAAGGAATATGGACAAGAAGGACAATGTAATTGCAGGGAAGACTATCATATATGGATATTACATGTCATTTCGTTTATGATGATATGTGGTACATTACGTGGTTCCTCACAGTTGAGGAGATATGTCTTTGTGAAGTTGGAGGACCCTCAAGAATATTCTAGAAACCCCTAGAAGGCCAACAAGAAGTCAATTATTCTAGAAGCTCCTAGAAAGTCATCAAGAAGTTTGCTAGTTAAAGTGGTTGCAACTAGGAGTTAATTATGGGTAAAGTTGTTGAAATAAGAAAATAATTAAAAATAAATTAGTTGCAACAAGAAGTTATGAGTTTACTAATTATGGGTAAAGTAGTTGCAACATGAAAGTGGGTTAGCCATAGAAAAGGGAAGATGGGTAAAACAATTAGAAGATGGCCCCTAAAGGAAGGCACTTGGAAAGTATAAATAATAGATCAAGAGATTGCCATTAGCACATATTGAACACATTGAATATATATGTTATAAAGTGTCATGGGAAGGAACTATTGAAAAATCTGAAGCAGTGAGTCTGAGGCATCAAAGTTCAGTAAAGAGAGAAGTTGCAGGAGCCAAAGGGACAAAGTTGAGCTTACGATTCTAAGGTTTTCCTGAATCTATCTACAATTTGTAGTGAAGGAATAGTGTGAACATTCATGAGTTGCAGTGAATGAAGACCGTGGACATTTCGAGTTGCAGTAAAGGAAGAGCACAGACATCGACATGGTTTAGTGAAGGCTAATGTGAACTCTCGGAAAAGAAAATAAATCCATGGGTTGTAAAGCCATCAATGCATGGACATTCGCGAGCCACAGTGGGACAAAGAGTGGTCATCCTTGAGTTCACAGAGCACGGGGCATGAATTTGTTGAGAAATACAAAGCTTTGAAGATCAAATTTATTAGGTCAACTACATGTAGAGAGGTATGGTTTAATGTGTATGTTAGTGTATATATTATGTAGAAGTCCAACACAAAAAATTCTTGGTAGTTAATGAGTATTTTAATTGGAATACATTCTTGTGGATATTGGAATGAGGGTTTGTGACATAAGGGTTTGAGTGGAGTTGAAGAAATATAACAACAATGACAGGTTGTGGCAGTAACAGTGACAGATCTGAATGGTTGAGGATATTATTGTGACAAGTTGTTGGTACATGTTGTGACAGGTTTTTTGTATAGGTTGTGATAGGTTGTGGTACAAGTTTTATAGTGACAAGTTTCACAGGGATAGATTGACAATGACAGAGTGAGAGTGGAAGTATCAATAGTTTGGCACTTATCTTTCAGGGTGGTTGGATGAGGCAAGGAAAGGGGGCTGCAACGTCCTTCCGGTTGGTGTCGTAAAACTAAGGGAGGTGTAGCTTCTTTTAGGTTGGAGCCTGAGAAACCACGGGGTTGTAGCCTCCTTCCAGTTGTAGTTGGAAAGCAAAGAAGTTGGTGCTTCCTATGAATGTATTTCTTTTGACATATAAGAAAATCATTATGTGGTTTTCTCCCGCATTGGGTTTCTACGTAAAATATTGGTGTATTATGTATATGTGTGGTTTCTTATTGTTCATTTTTTATGTATACTTCTCATATTGAATGTTATCAGTAATACGCTCATAAAGTTAAACAATACATATTGTAGTTAAAACTGATTAAAAGTACTAATATTGATTCACCCCCACTCTCAATATTCCAACATACTTATAAAAAACCAGCTCTGATACCAACATGATCTGAAAATCCTTAGATGCCAAATTATTTTTTAAATACACATTTTAACATCTAACCTGATTTTGAATAATTTTTTTATCATATTTGAAATATTTTCATAACACATGTGAATCTTTTATTTATCCAAAGCTTCATGAAAACATGATAATTTGCATAATCATGTGATATGACATAGTAGAAAATAAATGAACTACATAAGATAACATTTTATGACTAAGTTCACCTCTCCTAGTCTACCTCTCCAAGTCCCGTTTTCAATAGTGAGATTGTTCTTCATTAATATGAAATCCAAAAATTACAATGAAAATGGACTTACAAAGACAAATTTGAAGTCACTCTTCAGTTCTACTACTCAAACCTAGAAATAGAGTTTTCCATTGAATTCCTCTCAAAATTCTGAGAAAAATGATTATAAACTCGACCAAATTATGAATTGGCTCAATTATACCCCCTTTACACACAAAACAATGCACCATGGCACTCATAAATGGAAATATGGACTAATAATTTTATAAAAAACATCTTAGCACAAAAGTAACATCACCATCATCCTCCTCTCAATAAATTGAGAAAAATGAGTATAAACAAGGCTCTATTTGGACATGGTGCTCCATGGCACATAAATAAAGACAAACTCATTACTCTTGTCCTCCTTGGCATGCAAACCAATGCACTTTCCAAACCTTCCTCATACTTTGTTCCCAGTGTTCTGTTGATTTTGTCACATGGGTGAGAAAAAACACAACACTTACTTGCCTAGTTAATTTAGCTAAACAAGATAGAGAGTTGTGAGTTGATTACATAATCAAACATGCATGAAACAAAGAAATAAAAATAAAAGGAAACAAATGTTAGAAAAACTTGCAAGAACTATAACCATGAAAAATGAAAATGACAATCATATAGCTACCAATGGATGAATATATTGATAGGATAGCACCGTAGAGAAATGCAGGGACTTATGAATCCCCTCTTCCTCCTTGGGAGGGATCTTGAGTTACATAATAGAGAGCTCTTCTCTTCATGCAATGGAAAGTAACAATCGTGAAGAAATACAATGCCAATCCTCTCAAGAGGTGAGTGGAATGGCCCTTGCTACAGTGCTTGAATGATTCAAAGAGAAATGAGGATTCTCCAAGAAGAATTCTTGCAGCATAACAATATCTTGAAAATCTTGTTTTCTTAGCACACCCATGGTACATATTTATAGTGTCCATTCATGGCAAGATATAACTGGTTCATGATTGCAACAAGGGGCCTTTGAGGGTACTTCCTAGCACTTGACTAGCCTCCAAGCTAGATTTCGCTCAGATTTGAGTGTCAAATCATGTTGGAGGTTGGACTGGAAGTGGTTGGGAGGCTGACAAGATTCATAAATGTGTCATTCATGAGAACTGTGTGGGTTTTCTTGTAGACAGTCTCGCATTCTGCACACAATAGGCAAATAGGGTTGTGTTAACCCACGCATTCCGCGCATAGTGCGCGTGCTTCCTTTGGTGAATTTACGCATATTGATTTATGAACAAAGTATATAGTTTTATGCCCTTTTTTATGTGTTTTGATGTTGTAGGTGTACTAATTTTTGTTGGAACCGATGTCTTTCTTCAACCATTGTTTGTAATGTCGTGGACAATTTTTTGGTGATAACAGATGCCCCTTGATGTGTGAGGTTATGAGCATACGTATATCCCAAATATATCAATGTTTATTTTGCTAATGATTCCATTGTGTGGAAGAGTGAAGAGAGGAATTGCAAGAGTGATCAGCCGGAGGGAGAGGGAAAATTATGGGAACCAAACCTTTGTCTAGGAGAAAATTAAAATCTGTATACAAACGAGGCGGGCATGCCCCATGCTCATGTTATGAAACCAAAATGTGGGACTGTAACTGAAGGAGTATGATGATGTAGATAGCTACAACACCCTCATGAGAAATTGATAATGGTAGATGATGGTTCTGAATGGTGAACTAGCTATGAATCGAGTAATGGATGACAGTAAGAAGTCTCGATGACTCATAGGCATTGATGGCCTATCATGTTAGAAAAACAGGACCGCAGAGCAATAAAATAAAACAAATGCAGAAACAAAACACAGAAGACACACAATACAAGAGAGACACGTGGTTCACCCAGTGTGGGCTACGTCCACCAGAGAAATTGCCAGGTCCTTCCTTTATTATTATCTAGCAAATGAAGGGATACAACCTACAACAAAACCTGTTGTAACTTCCTCTTCTTTCTCTCACAGTATCCTCTCTCAAAATAAAATATTCACCACCATCCATAGTTGCAATACATTTCCCTCATAAAAGAGGGTTTCCTTCTAGGAAAAAAAAACCCTAACATAATCTCTACCGTTAGATATGCGACCTTATAATGAACGGTCCAGATTTACAATGAAATTACAATATACTTTTACAAGGCAATTTTTTCTTCGGGGGCTTCACCCCTGAACCCCCGCTTGCCCCCAGACCCCCCAGTCGGGGGGATAGGCCCCCCGAACCCCGCAAAGGGGGTACCCCCCCTCTGCACTCCCCCACGTGGAAGAGTGTAAATACTTCTGGGGTGTAAATACTTCATGGGGTATAAACACGACTGAAAGTAAAAGACCTATAAATCAGGAAGATAATTAGGCTCCACAACCAACAATCTCCCACTTGGAGACTGATCTCAAAAACTCCACCGCTGCTGTATATGTTGGACTCTGAACCTTCTTGGACCTGGAAAATTTCTCATCTTCATCTTCATTCTTGAAGACCAACTAAAACTGAGCAAGAACTCAATTTCTCCCTGGTTACTCCCTTTGTTAACATGTCTGCAGGATTCTGGCTAGTGTGTATCTTTTCCAACTTCAATTGTCCATCTTCCAAGGCGGATCATATGAAGTGGTACCTCAACTGTAAATGTTTAGTCTTTGAATGGAAGGCTGAGTTATTTTCAAGGTGAATGGCACTCTGACTGTCACAGTACAACCGACTGTTCTCTTGCTTCTTTCCCAATTCCTCCATAAACCTTTGTAACCAAATCATTTCTTTACTAGCCTCTGTAGCAGCAACATACTCTGCCTCTATTGTTGAAAGTGAAACAACCTTTTGTAGTTTCGAAATCCAACTTACTGATGTTCCACCTATAGTAAAAACATACCCTGTGGTGCTCCTCCTGCTGTCTTTATCGCCTGCCATATCTGAATCAACGTATCCCTATAGAAAAGTGTCTGAACCTCCAAAACATAATGCATGTGTAGTAGTACCTCTCAAATACCTGAGAATCCACTTTACTACCTCCCAATGTGCTTTATCTGGATTGTTCATATACCTGCTCACAACTCCCACTGCATGTGCAATATCTGGTCTTGTGCAAACCATTGCATACATCAAGCTGCCAACTGCTGATGAATAAGGGACCATGGACATGTATTCTATCTTCTCCTGTGTCTTGGGACACATTTCCTTAGTTAATTTGAAATGGCTGGCCAAAGGTGTACTAACTGGTTTTACATTCTGCATTCTAAACCTCTCCAACACCTTCTCTGTGTACTCACCCTAAGACAATGTCAGTTTGCGATTTTTCCCATCTCTTGTTATTCTCATGCCAAGGATTTACTTTGCAGCACCCAAATCCTTCATCGCAAATGAATTGGCTAATTTCTTCTTGAGCACATTTATATCTTGCATATTAGACCCTACAACAAGCATGCCATCTACATATAATTGCAAGATAATAAATCTTCCATTTTCTAGCTTTTTAAAATAAACATAGTGATCAGAATGACATCTACTATAACCCTGTTCTGTCATAAACCTATGAAACTTCAAATACCACTGCCTTGGAGCTTGCTTTAGGCCATACAATATCTTCTTCAACCTACATACCAAATTCTCCTTCCCTTTGACCTCATACCCCTGTGGCTGCTGCATATAAATCTCTTCCTCCAAATCCCCATGGAGAA
>ML790015.1:951193-967768 GCA_009831015.1 Picea engelmannii | reverse complement strand
GTATTAAATTCATTTAAATGATCTGCAACAGACCCACCTTCTGACATCTTCATATTAAATAATCTCTTCAGTAGAAATACCTTATTCGACGCCGAGGGTTTTTCATACAATTTGGCCAACGCATCCATCAAACCCTTCGTTGTTTTTTCTTTCGAAATATTGAAAGCCATCGACGCTGCCAAGCTCAGCCGTATCGTTCCTAGAGCCTCTCTGTTAAGAATCTCCCATTCTTCGTCCTTCATGGACCCCAGCTTCTTTTCTACTCCGCTCAATGGTAGGAATAGATCCTTCTGATATAAATATTCTTCCATCTACATCTTCCATAACTGGTAGTTTTGGCCGTTAAATTTCTCGACCCTAAACTTTCCATCTTCCGACATTGCTCCCACTCGAACCAGGAACCCTCTTTTCCTGTGAGTTACCTTATGCTCTGATACCAGTTGTTAGAAAAATAGGACCGTGGAGAAACAAAATAAAACAAATGCAGAAACAAAACACAGAAACACAATACAAGAGAGACACAGATTTATGTGGTTCACCCAGTGTGGGCTACGTCCACCAGAGAAATTGCTAGGTCCTTCCTTTATTATTATCCAACAAATGAAGGGATACAACCTACAACAAAACCGGTTGTAACTTCCTCTTCTTTCTCTCACAGTCTCCTCTCTCAGAATACAATATTCACCACCATCCATAGCCGCGATACATTTCCCTCATAAAAGAGGGTTTCCTTCTAGGGAAAAAAAAACCCTAACATAATCTCTACCGTTAGATCTGCGACCTTATAATGAATGGTCCAGATTTACAATGAAATTACAATATACTTTTACAAGGCAATTTTTGCTTCAGGGGCTTCACCCCCAAACCCCTGTTGGGGGCCCGCTTGCCCCCAAACCCCCCAGCTGGGGGGATAGGCCCCCCGGACCCCACAGAGGGGGTACCCCCCCTCTACACTCCCTCGCGTGGAAGAGTGTACATACTTCTGGGGTGTACATACTTCATGGGGTATAAACACAGCTGAAAGTAAAAGACCTATAAATCAGGAAGATAATCAGGCTCCACAACCAACATATGAAATTTAGAGGTCTTCGACTGGTATGGAAAACTGCAACGGTCTCATAGTAAGACCCACCTTAACATAATAGTTTGTTGGATTTGAATGTTATGGGGGTCAACGGAATAAAAAAGAAATGATGACTCTCTCTCTTTCATTCGAGACTCCTTTTTGAAAAGGTAACGAAATTCAATATATTTCCGCTCTTCTGGAAACTGTGTTGATGTCGACATGAAGGGAGACGCGACGTCAAGAAGAAAAGAGCATCTTGACATCCACTGTGTAATAAGTAATATCAGGTACTGACGGGTAACATGGACAAAGTCAAGACACTATGGGACTCAAGACTTCCCTTGCTTGGGGTGTTTAAGGCTGATTGGCAGCAACCGTAAAACTGGATCTAGTTTCAGGGGGACAACTAGACATGGGGTTAAACTGTACTAGAGGCTGAAAAAGTGGGAAAACTCAGAGATTGTGGTTCTATGGATTTGGGATAATTGGGGTTTGTCAAATATGGCTATATGAGAAGGGGTCAATGTCCCAACCAAAGGAGACATAGGTTTCTTTCTTAGGTAAACTAAGGCCATCAAGGATGATGACTAAAAAAATGGTGTATATGCTAGAAACAAGGGCTTTATACAATTATCAAATGAATAAAGAATAATTTGGGTTGAGTAAACACATACAGAAATGGGTGCCCCAGTATAATTTGGCCTATTTAGGGTGCAAGTTGGTGAAAGAGAACTGATGGATGGTGGTGGCCCCATGGGTGGGTTTCTGTATTAGGTAAATGGATGGATGACAATATGCAGGTAGTAAAACTGATGGTGGATGAGATGGAGGGATAATGAAACTGCGAGGGTGCATTCAACAGAACCAAGTGTAGAATAATATGACCTGGGAGTCCATTTGGAAGGTTAGAAATATGATAAGAAGAAGTATGGGGTTCATTCTCAGAAGTGCAAAAAATATCGGGACTCCTAATCCTAGGGCGTGAAAACAACATGAGTGTCAAGTTACCAAGGGGAACTATGAATGGGACAACTCATGTCGGGGAGAGTGTTATCGGTTGACAGTACCAAATTGTGGCAGGGGTAAAGGTATTGCAGAGCCAGATGTAGGGACCCTAAAGGAAAATTCCATAGGGTGTGACTGGGATATGCAATTGTTTATAGAGGGAATAATTACATGTCAGTGTCGAACATATACATGAAGGGGCTGTAAAATCTCTTAACAAGTACCTACACATAAAAATCTAAATACCCAATGTGAATAATATCTAATGATAAAGAACATATAACAACTATTTGATAAAATTGAAAGTGAGCATGCATACCTGAATGCGGCATGAAGAAAATGCTCATCCGGGGAGAAGTGCAGATGATAACCTAGGGAATATGAATGTGTAGATGGTTGGATCAAGATCTCGTGGCCAAGAACGGTTCTGAAAATGGATGCTCTGGGCTTCTGTACTAGAATCTGGAAGTTGGGAAAAAGGGATTATATATGGATGGTGAGCCCACAATGCCACCTTATTTGAACCAACACTATTAGTGATCTGGAGAGAGTGTTGTGAGGTGATTTGGAATATTATGAGAGCTTGGGGCGATCGATCAGGAAGTTGTGAGAGACATGTTAGTGACCTTGTCGTCTCGCATTTTTTTAATTTGATGGATGTTAGCTAGGGACTGTACAGAGGTTCGTACAAGGTTTTTTAAGGGTAGGTTCCCTATAGTGCATGGGAAATAGGTGAACATTTGCACATGGGTGCGGGAGTAGGATTCGATTTCTTGCACATTATGTGTGGGTTTAGCACAAACAGTCGTGCATTCGTGAATGCACGATTGTGATGGGGAAACCCGCACATAATGTGTGGCTGTGAGGATTACAGTTGCACATATGGGTACGTGTGATAGATAGATTGGCGCGCATGTACCATGGACAACTGCGCACTCATGCACTGTTGTGGGTGTGACAGTTTCACATTAGTGTGCATTTTCATAAAAAACAGTCACGCATAGATGCACGATTGTATAGGATAAAGCCGAACATTGTGCACAGGGTCATGGATGTATGATGTTTTTTTTTTCGTTATTATTATTTTTTGATGTATGAGGTAGCTAATCAGGTGTTTCTGGGTGAATGCAGGTGATCAACAGAGTTGGTGATGATGTTGATCCACTTGTGAGAGTGAGATTTGGATCGTTTGAGAAAGGTTGTGAGGGAGTATCTAGTAGTTCCTAGACATTTGGAGGCCTACGGTTTATTGAAGTTCTTTGACTGTCTGTTGATACAATCATAGGAGTTCTTACTGCAGTTTATGATTCATATGTGGAGCAATGACCTGCAATGCTTTGTGGTGCAGGGTGAGAAATTGTCGTTCTCTGCAACAGATGACATTTATTTTCTAACAGGACTCCCATTCTGGGGCAGGGCATTGGTGACTGATCGCCATCTTCCAGGGAGGATAAGGTAGAGACTATCACAACATGACATTGTTCTAGTCCAAACCTAATGTCGGGTTCGGTAGTGTGGATTGAATCCCTTGATGACTTGTTGACAAAGTGTATAGCGACCATGATGGTGAGGATTTATGGATCCTTAGCCACTCAATGGATCATGGGTGGGTAGTTGAGAGTGGTCGAGGAAGTATTGGATGGTGACATGTTTGCATGGGGTGTGTTGATGCAGACCCAAATAGTGTCCCAACTGAACCGATGTTGGGGTGCTAATTCTGGTGACTTTTATTTTGGGTCATTTTTGGTTGTTTTTTTCTTAGAGAGGGTGCCCCTATTGCACCCTCAGATTTTATTTTCACTAGCGTTGCGGCAAGAGAACCAGTTGATGTGGTGGGCGCATGTTTTGTCCTGACATGGTGGGAGGGGTGGTCATTACTTTACGCCCATAGTTTCTCGAGTGTGGCGGAAAACGTCGTAGGTTATTTTACAGTTTCCATACACTGGTATGGATTATAGACATGATCCAAACATAGTGCTACCTCCTAGGGAGGAATGGGATGAGAGAGGTATGTGTGTTATTTGTATTTTTTATTTTGGTAGATAGCGTTGATCAGAAATGTGTATGGCTATTGACATTATATCTGGGGTTTTTTTTCATATGTTGGACCCCAGGGTTGGGAAGCTGAGGTCATCTAGGAGCCTTCTCAATGGGATCCAGCAGAGGTGAGGGCTAGGCATAGGCGTTGATGAGATGATTCCAATGCAGGACCGTCGAGAGATCCACAGGGGGATGTGACAATAGTTTTAGAGTATCTACATCAACAATTAGAGCAAGTACTAAAGGGGGTTCTAAAGGGCATATGGACCCATATCTAGGACGACAAGGTCTTGGATCAGTGTGTAGGAGTACCATCAAAGTGGTGGGCGATGATCTGTAGGGCAGCAGTGGCAGGGGTAGCTATGATGGGTCAGTTGCCTCCTAGAGCTTGAGTGCCCCCAACTGGTGGGGTTCCTCTAGATGATAGGGGGCCTGGGGGGGGGGAGCTCTAGGGGCACCATGAGTTTCGGGCTGATATGTATGGGTTTGTGGGCCTGATTTTGTATAAGGTATTTGATACCCAACTTTGTAATCATAGTGATGATTAGATGAGATTTATGAGCCTAGGGGAAGATGTGTATTTTTTGTAAAACAATGATGAAATTTTTGATATATATAGTGGATATATTGACGATCATACTTGTATTTGTGTTTTGTGTTTATGGTTTTGATGTTTATTTCTATCTTTGATAGATATATCATGCTATGTATATGATTTTTTTAATGTGATAAATGACAATCCAATACTAGGTTAGCCACGTGATCTACTACTTGATTGAGGTTCCTTGGAATATGTGTAAATGTGATATAATAAAATTTACGAGATAGGAGTCTAACTTGCAGGTATTTGTGGAATAGGTAAGGGTCATGAACATGATACACATTGTTGAGTTGCAGGATGATGAGTTGGGAATCTAACAAAATGCTAAGGTGACGAATGTGACGGTGACTGGCCTCGACGAGGACACCAACGACAATGTTATACTCAACTTGGTTGTTAGTGGTCAGACCTAAGAATATGACACTAGAATGGAGTATCACATGTGAGGGGGTATAGAGGGCCCAAGCAATCGAAGCAAGATTATGGGTCCAGTGGTTGGCACCATTAGCGTAATGAATGTGGTAGGTTGATGGATGATGCATTTGTTAACAACATGGGTGATAGATGAGACATGAGGAGTGGTGGATGATGTAAAAGAAGACTAAAAACTCTACCAATGTGTATAAGGAGAAACCTAAGGTAGGGGGGCTATGCTTAGGCATAAAAATTCTTCAATTACAACCCATTGATGGGTTCTTTGAGGGGGGAGCCATCTAGAGAGGCCAATATGTAGGCGCCTTTAGTGAGGCAATGTTGGATGATGAAGGGGTTGCGCCATAATGATTCGAATTTCCCATGGTAGAGAGTGTCGTGGGAGATATCATAGGATAACAAAAGATCACCTTCATTTAATGAGCGAAGGTTCACAATATGGTCAAAGGTGGCTTTGGATAGTTTTTTAGCTGCCTCATTGTGTTGTAATAAAGATCGACAGTATTCATCAAGGGAATCTAAGGTCAACAAGCGCTGCTCCATTGGAGTAGTGTCAGGTAGGAGCTCTATGGCAATGTGTAATGTGGGGATTTCACACTCGATAGGGAGTGGCTTCGATCCCATGGACGAGGTGGAACAGTGTAAAACTGGTGGCAGTTTTGACTACCGTGCAATAGGCCCATAAAGTTGAAAACAACATATGATGCCAGTTGGTCTTATGTTTGTTAACAATGCGTTTTAGCATGGTTTTGAGGACTTTATTGACAGCCTCTACCTGTCCATTGGACTAAGGGTAGTATGGGGAGGGAAAATCATGGGTGAAGACTAACTTTGAGGGTATTTATGCAAATATCTCGTTCTAAAAGTGTTTACCATGATCGAAAAGTAAATATTGTGGGATTCTGAACTGAGTAATGACATGGTTGAAGAAAACATGCATTGTTGTGTCAGCAGTGTTGGTAAATGTGGGCATGGCTTCGACCCATTTGGTAAAATAATCCACTTCCACCGCAATGTACTTGTGTGCATTACTATATGGAGGATTGCAAGTCATGAAATTGATGGCCCATTTACAAAAGGGGTCAGTCATGATGACTGGGTGTAGAAGTGTTGGTGGAGCTCATGCTTTGTTTTCATAAAGTTGGCATTTATCGCATCATTTGATGGCATCGATGTAGTAATGAAACAAAGTGGGAAAGAAGTATACTACTCGAATGATTTTTTGGGAAGTAGATATACCCTAGAGGTGACCACCGCAAGCGTCACTGTCGAAATCATTCAAGACTCTTTCGACTTCGTCGATGGTAAGACATTGTCAAAAGATGGTATCGACCATGCATTGGTAAAGAATGTCTCTGATGAGGAGGTATCGGGGAGCCTGATGGCAAATGCGTCGGTGGTCATCTCTAGAGAGGTGAGACCCAAAATTTTGTGTACGAAGGTAGATGATAATATCGTTGTACCAGGTATCATCTAAGGAGATGACGAAGAGGTGTTCATCGGGGAAATATTCATTGATGGGGGAAGATTTGGCGTCTATGGGAAAATTTGTAATGTTTGGCTAGGAAAAGAGTTTTCTTTCTTTGGGAGTGGAAAAATCTAGATCGTATTCCTGAAGAATGAAGATCCATCGAGAAAAAATTTCATTGATCTGTTCTCAGATGAGCAAGTACTACATGGGGTTGGAATCTGCCACAACCTTGGTAGTTTGAAGAAGAATGTAATGCCACATTTTTTGGACTGCGAGGACAACTGCTAAAGCGAGCTTTTCATCATGAATATATTTTAAGGGTGGTCCTAAAAGGTTTTTACTAATGTAGTAAATCACATTTTCACGCCTGTCATCCCTTAATTGGATGAGGACTCCTACAACTGAAACAATAAAGGCTGATAAGTAGAGAATGTAATCACGATCATAGTCTGGGGGACTAATCAAAGGGTCGTTAGATAGGGTGGATTTTAAATCATCAAAAGTTGTTTGAGCATGTTCATCCCACCAAAATGGGATATCATGGCACAGTAAATAGATATAACCATGTGCATGAGTGACGTAGTCTAGGACAAAGTGACATAAAAAGTTGGATTTTCCTTGTAGGCTTTGAAATTGGCGTAAATTCCTAGGTGGTGGAATTTAGGTGATATCATGGACCTTGAGGGGGTCCACAATGATGTCGTGTTAGAATACAATGAACTCGAGGAGGTGTTCGGTAGTGACACATAAGACACACTTGAGGGGGTTAAAGCAGATATTATATTGGCGACATCATTGAAAAATGTTGCGTAATTCGTCTAAATGCTAGGTTCTATTTTTGGATCGAGCAGTGAGGTCATCTAAATAAGAAAGAATGATGTGGGAAACGTCATGAAAAATGTAGGTCATGGCCCATTGGAATGTAGCACTGACATTTTTTAGCCCAAAGGCCATGACGCGATAAGTAAAGGTGCCCCAAGGGGTTGTAAAAGCAGTTTTGTATTGATCTGTTGGGTGGATTTGAATTTGATTGTAGTTAGAGAACCCATCCATAAAGTAAAGTGCCTCATGGTCGGCACAATCATCGATTATTTGGTCGATGAAAGGGGTTGGGAAGTTGTCTTTGGGACAAGTGTGGTCGAAGTCGCAAAAGATTGTGCAGACGCGAATAGTTCCTTGTTTTTTTTTAATAGGGATGGGGTTGGAGACCCAAGAAGTGTATAGAATGGGGTAAATGAACACAGAAGGGCGTAATTTGTCAATTTTGGCTTTGATAGCTTCATCTTTGGATGAGTGGAGGGGGCATTGTTTTTTATGAACAAGGGCGATATCCGACCATGTGTCGATTCGATGTTCAATTATAGAAGGATCAAGGCTAGGCATCTCCTTATATGACCAGGAAAAAATGACTTGGTATTCCTGAAAGAGAGATTTGTAATAAATTATTTCTTTAGGGGAGCATGCAACGTCAATGGTGATGTCTTCTACAATGCCCGGTTTAATGAAAATGTCAATTTTGACTCTGGGGGATATGTTGGCCATGTTTCCTTCTTCAAAATCATCAGGGGTAGGAATTGAGTTTTTGAACCAGTCAGTATGCCCTGGAGGAATAAATTCCTTGGTTTCAATTGCACACAAGGATCCTTGGTTAGGAGGGTGAAAGACCTCTTGTGAGAGGAAAAGTGCTCGATGATGGAGCGCATTCCATGGGAAATCAAGGGTAGTCATTTCCTCCAAGATATATTTTTCGCAATGGAATATGAGAGAATACAGAGGATCCTGGGATATGGTAGTGGGAACCGTCAATAGAGAAGTATCATTCGCCTCAAGAGATGAGGACGTAGAAGGGATATCGTGTACAGGGTGTGATGGATCACTTGACATAAACCAAATGTCAAGATACTATGGATGATAAACTATGGTGGGGGGAAAGATCTCGTATGGGAGACTTGTCAGAGAATTGGGAGGATTTGGGGGAATATCCTTAGACAGTTGAAATGTGAACCATGGAGGAATGGGGAGTGACGCGGGTTCATGGGAGTTGATAATGATAGTATATGGGGAGTGGATGAGGGGATTATGTTGCATCACGAGTGGTGGGGTGATCAGATGAGATTGAATAGGGGTTGCATGAAAGCCTCGGTATTCAACAATCAAAGGACATTGGTATGTGAAATGAGAAAGTGGGTCACATAGAGCACAAGGAAATATCATTCGCTCAGGGACTGGCGATGACATATAATGAATTTGAGTAATGTGAGCATCAGTAGGGAGTGCCTGAGAGGGCTCAGGAAAAGATGTGTGGCGTACTACGTCTAACGTTTGGCAGAATTGAGGTAGAGCTAGGAAATAATGAGTGTAATGACCATATTCTTAGCATATGGCACAAGAGAAATTGGTTCATAACCCTTTCTTGTGTGTAGTTGAGGACTCCATAGTAGCAGCTGGTATACTTGGTGGAGTGGCAAGCAATGGGGTTGCTTTAGGGAGCTATATAGTATTGTGTAACTCGGGAAGAGTAAGACATTTGTTAGTGGGGTGTCCTTATCTTGCGCATAGTGCACAAGGAGGTTGATCTCGAGGACGAAATGGAGATATGGGATCGTTCTTCCTTCATCTACCCCCAATAGTGGTAATTTTTCCGCCATTTGGGGGTAGGGGTGGTGTGGTAGGAGCCTGTACTGGGATCTGCATTGGTAATCCCATTGTTTGAGGAGGGAGAGATGGTATAGGAACCATAAAGGGTGGATGGAGATACCATACAAGGATGGCAATAACCATGTTGGGAAGGGTGAGGGTAGTAGCTACCTAGAATGCTTGGAATCCAGGTGGGGTAAATAAATGGGATTTGGGTAATGAATTGGGGAACTGTCTCCCAAACCGGTATTTTCCTTTGGAGGGGGGCGGAATCCAGGACAAGTGGTGCGATGGTTGTTGAGGAAAATATATGAAATGATCTTACTCAAGCATTTTCAAATTCTTCTTGGCTAAAGAAAAATAGACAGGAATATCACCCTATGTTTATAGCCAACAAAAATAACATCCTAACTCACAAGTATTAATTATGAGTGCTTAGGATAGTATTTTATCAATAAAAAGCTTGCTGGAAATTTACTTTTTATGTAATTTTCTGAACATATCAGTTGCTGAAATAAATGTAAAGATAGAAGTAAAGTCACCAAGATGATAATCAAGACAGATGCAACATAAATAAATCCTTTATTTCATTCAAATTCATCAAAGAGTCATTTTATTTACAAAATCTCATACAGAAATTTTGGACCAAAGTCAAACTTAGATATCCTCAATGGAACATACAAAAGGACCTCTGACAGAAAACCAAAACTGAACTCTAAAATCTGGATCATCTTGCCACAAATTGTTGCCTACTTGACTCTGCACAATAGCCTTTGTCAGTCATGAAAAATAATTCACAAACAAACAAGTCTACACAGACTATCAAAGATAGCTCAACACCTCTGAAAAACAAGTGTATGAATGATGTAATTCAACCCTGAATATTGTTGTCTACAATAATAAACTGTTATCATAAAAGAGAATTAGGCTTGTGATGAATAAATGAATGAATGAAAACTGGACTATCTCAACATAAACTCAAAGAGAAAACCTTAGTATGCTTCTACTTCTATTCCTTTGTTCCTCCCTTTCCTTTTGACTTTAAGAAAATCAGAATCGGTTGAGGTAGTTGAACCACCTAATTATTTAATTTAACTAAAGATTCAACCAACTTTTTAGTTAAGGGGGAAAAATAATAATCATAATAAGGATTATAAATAAATAATAACTAGTAGGTGGGACCCCTTGTGACTCTCTTTATCTCATAACAATCATAACATAACTAGTTAGTTAAGAAAAATGCACCTCGTTGTGGCTCCCATCATCATATTCACATTTGACAATTTAGATCATGATATTTGAAATTATTTTCAAAAAAAGTATTACTCATATATCCAAAAATAAAACATGTTGTCCAAAAAAATCTTGAAGTCAACTGTCATCAACAATAGATAAAATAAAAACTCAAAAACCATATTTCCCACTCTGATATGCAATCTTTCCTTGATTGTTGTTGACATCCTTTGATTTTCCTGAATTTGCCTTTGGCTACGTCGAGCCTTTAGGCCTAATCTCATTGATCATGTGGGAACAATTGTCCCTCAAATTCATCTAGGAAGACACAGATTTGTCAGAGCCATTCGAGGGCGAGGAAGGGGAAGCAATGGCTTTTCTTTTGTCAAGGGCATGGTGGGCCTTAGTTTTCAACATTTTTCTAGCATGAGAGGAATGCACTGGTGAGTGGGGGAAATCTTGGACAATGTTGTTAATGGGCGGAGGAGCAGGTAGGGATAAATTAGGCCAACCATGAGGTTACGAGACTGTCGGGTGGACAATCTCTTGCCATCCATCATTTTCAGGAACTTTAGGTTGCAATGAGATGTGAGGAGGCACAGGGATACGAGGGGATTGTGGGACTTGGAAAGGAGGCCTTTTAGGCCTGGGTTGGACCACTCCTTTCCCAATCCAATTGAAAAATCCGGCCTGAAACAACTAACCAAGATCTTGTGAATCAACATCAAAATGTATGGAGAACCTTGGCCTTCTTGGGCCTCTGTTTCAGTTACCTCTTCCTCAGTTTCCTTGGACATGGCTACCTAGGCTGAAAAAACTCATTCCTGCATGCATGATTGATTAGCAAATTGTATTTTAAATAAATATACATGACAACTCTTAAAAATATGAAATATATTTTGGCTCAGCAATGTATCAGGCACACACAATCCAATCCATACAAATTGTTTAACTATTAATCAATGAGAAGGGGATGAATAAAATGTCCCGGGATATATGAGGGTTTTGTATTGAACGAAACATGATATCATGAGGGGGAAAAAATGGTTACTTCTCAAGGAAAACAAAAATCAACTACAAACCAAAGAAAACATCATTGTAATTCAACCAAGACACTGCTACTGTCAACTGCTTCAACACCAAATCTTTCTTGACTGTAATCAATTTTAGAACAGGGAGTGAAAAATGAATGTGGGAAGGCGATGGGGTTGTTATTAGTGAAAAGAGAAATAATGGCGGGGAATGAGAGTGGGTATTGTTCATAAAATTAATCAAGTAATCCATATAATCATTATGTTATAAGGAGATACACCAACCAAATGATCATTGTGACCCAATAACAATTATGTTGTATTAACCAGTTCATTGTTCATAACCAAATATTTACACAATGCCAATCAATCAAAATAGTAAGCATTCCACAACATTCTGTAGGGGAGCTCTGTTTTCTCCCATTTATCCATAAGCAATTTCCAAATAAATACACAGTCAATTACTTTCACGTTTCTCATCAAATGCGGGCAAAACAAAAAAACATGCTTGATTATGTCTCTACATTTATTTAATAATTAAACTGCACTGTGGTTACATTGTCACAACACTCATACCTATCACTGTGCATGACATTCTTTTAACATATCCAATGGACAGTCAACACAATGACCCATATTCATTTTGTAAGGATCCTGGCTTGTCATTTAAACACCCAGATAACCAATCACAATTTCAACTCACATTAAACTGGGAAATATACAACCATTCGACAAAATACAATTTCATTTATGTGACTGTACATGTCCAATTTTTTCATTTGACTCTAAACATTTAAAATGATGGATTATTCATCCAACACAATGAGGCAAAAACAACATATCTGACTTCATAATACAAATAATCAAATCACAACAAGGCCATGTTTAAAACTCTATGACTATATTTGAGTGCACAACACAAAACATCCATATCATACAAAGTGGGAAGCCACACAAAACACCACAATGCAACATTCCCATTTGACAATTCTAAACACACAATCACAATATTAACTCAACCCATTTCGTCGAGCTATCAATCTAATACAATATTGCTTCCAACTAATCAAACTTCAATCAAAACATTGTTGTGTAAAACTTGGGTTCATCCTTGATGACGCAATCAAATAACCATAATGCATACAGTGGATGGAATTGTCATAGACATCCCTGTTGCAATAACCAATTTTCCAAAAAATCATAGTTACAGTGACCATTTATTCGTGGTGTAGGAACACCACACATACAAATGCATTACACACGCACACCATTAAACAATTGTAACTAATTCTGAGTTTAACATCCCAATAATCTTCAATGCAAAAGACAATGACTATGTATCAACCCCAATAATCAATAAACCAATTCAATGATGAGCCTATACTTAGACTGTCATAACAATCAATAACCGACCTAACATGTTGTGGAAACCACACATACCCACACATCGACTTGAAGTGAGGCTATGACCTTCTCAATTAAAACAATACGAGGTTATCAAACACAAGGAGGGAGATTGTGTATTTTGAACTGTCCAATTAACAATGCAGGTTTTATCCATTGTAATAACACAGGAGGTGACTAGATACCAAAACCAACACGATTGTCACATGACAGAATGGGCGAGCATGTACTCAATTTTTTCGACAGGACACAACCATCCAAAAATAACTAATAGTAAACCTGGCAAGCCACGCCAGTCTTCTCTATCAAAACTTAGACCTGTAGAGTTAAGGGTTTACTCTATGGCCAACACAGGGAAAGCTAAAGCCAACTCCTTTCAATGGTGAAAACCTTTGAGGCCAATGGTGCATACACAAAGAGAACCACAATTTATTTGTGAAAAGGTAACAAATCCTACGACAAGAGGGCTATAACAGAGGAGTGAGGCTCCCATTCGGCCTGATAATGATACTCAACACGCATAGAGTATAACCCTCATGGCTCTCCAGTTAAACAACCACACCATTGAGGTGAAGACAGGGCTGAGAAAGAGAAAAATAACCCACCATGCGACCTTTAGTGGTGAAAACAAACAAATTCTCAAGTGAACAAAACACAGTGACACAAAGTGTTTCCAACCATTAAAACCCATAAAAGCCAAAGACTGGATATAGTGATACGAATACGCCGGTGGTCATATATAGAGAGGTGAGACCCAAAATTTTGTATACGAAGGTAGACGATAAGATCGTTGTACCAAGGATCATCTGAGGAGATGAAGAAGAGGTGTTCATCGAGGAAATATTCGTTGATGGGGGAAGATTTGGTGTCTAAGGGAAAATTTGTAATGTTTGGCTAGGACAAGAGTTTTCTTTCTTTGGGAGTTGAAAACTCTAGATCTTATTCCTGAAGGATAAAGATCCATCGGGAAAAAATTTCATTGATGTGTTGCCAGATGAGCAAGTACTACATGGGGTTGGAATCTGCCATAACCTTGGTAGTTTGAAGAAGAATGTAATGCCATGATTTTTGGACTGAGAGGACAACTGTTAAAGTGAGCTTTTCATCATGAATATATTTTAAGGGTGGTCCTGAAAGGTTTTTACTAATGTAGTAAATCACATTTTCATGCCTGTCATCCCTTAATTGGACGAGGACTCCTACAACTGAAACAATAGAGGCTGATAAGTAGAGGATGTAATCACGATCATAGTCTGGGGGACTAATAAAAAGGTCCTTAGATAGGGTGGATTTTAAATCATCAAAAGTTGTTTGAACATGTTCGTCCCATCAAAATGGGATATCATGGTGTAGTAAACAGAGATAACCATGTGCACGAGTGACGTAGTCTAGGACAAAGTGACGTAAAAAGTTGGATTTTCCTTGTAGGCTTTCAAATTGGCATAAATTCCTAGGTGGTGGAATTTCGGTCATATCATGGACCTTGAGGGGGTCCACAATGATGTTGTGTTGGGAGACAATGAACTCAAGGAGGCGTCCGGTAGTGACACATAAGACACACTTGAGGGGGTTAAAGCGGATATTATATTGTCGACATCATTGAAAAACGTTGCGTAAGTCGTCTAAATGCTAGGTTCTCTTTTTGGATCGAGTAGTAAGGTCATCTAAATAAGAAAGAATGATGTGGGAAACGTCATGAAAAATGTAGGTCATGGTCCATTGGAACATAGCACCGACATGTTTTAGCCCAAATTCCATGACGCGATAAGCAAAGGTGCCCCAAGGGGTTGTAGAAGCAGTTTTGTACTGATCTGTTGGGTGGATTTGAATTTGATTGTAGATGGAGAACCCATCCATAAAGGAAAGTGCCTCGTGTTCGGCACACTCATCGATTATTTGGTCGATGAAAGGGGTTGGGAAGTTGTCTTTTGGACAAGCATGGTCGAGGTCACAAAAGTATGTGCAGACGCGAATAGTTCCTTGTTTTTTGTTAACAGGGATGGGTTTGGAGACACAAGAAGTGTACGCAATGGGGTAAATGAACTTGGTAGGGCATAATTTGTCAATTTCGGCTTTGATAGCCGCAAATTTGGACGAGTGGAGGGGGCATTGTTTTTTACGAACAGGGGCGATATCTGGCCATGTGTCGATTCGATGTTCTATTATAGAAGGATCGAGGCCAGGCATCTCCTTTTATGACGAGGAAAAAATATCCTGGTATTCCTAAAAGAGATATTTGTAAGCAATTATTTCTTTAGGGGAGCATGCAACGCCGATGGTGATGTCTTCTACAATGCCTGGTTTAATGAAAATGTCAATTTAGACTCCAGGGGATATGTTGGCCATGTTTCCTTCTTCAAAAGCATCAGGGGTAGGAATTGAGTTTTTGAACCAATCAGTATGCCCTGGAGGATTAAATTCCTTGGTTTCAATTGCGCATAGGGATCCTTGGTTAGGAGGGTGAAAGACCTCTTGTGAGAGGAAAAGTGCTCGATGATGGAGCACATTCCATGGTAAATCAGGGGTAGTCATTTCCTCCAATATATCTTCGTTGCAATGGAATATGTGAGAATACAGAGGATCCTGGGAGATGGTAGGGGGAACCATCAACAAAGAAGTGTCATTGGCCTCAAGGGATGAGGACATAGAAGGGATATCGTGTACAGGGTGTGATGGATCGCTTGACATAAACCAAATGTCAAGACACTGTGGATTCTAAACTATGGTTGGGGGAAAGATATTGTATGGGAGACTTGCCAGAGAATTGGGAGGATTTGGGGGAATATCCTTAGACAGTCAAAATGTGAACCATGGAGGAATGGGGAGTGACTCGAGTTCATGGGAGTTGATAATGATAGTATATGGGAAGTGGATGAGGGGATTATGTTGCATCATGAGTGGTGGGGTGATCAGATGAGATTGAATAGGGGTTGAGTGAAAACCTCGGTATTCAACAATCAAAGGACATTGATATGTGAAATGAGAAAGTGAGTCAAAGAGAGCACAAGGAAATACCATTTGCTCAGGGACTGACAATGAAATATAACAAATTTGAGTAATGTGAGCATCAGTAGGGAGTGCCTGAGAGGGCTCAAGAAAATATGTGTGGTGTACTGCATCTAATGTTTGGTGGAATTGAGGTAGAGCTAGGAAATAATGAGTGTAACAACCATATTCTTAGCATATGGCACAAGCGAAATTGGTTTGTAACCCTTTCTTGCATGTAGTTGAGGACTCCATAGTAGCAGCAGATGTACTTGGTGGAGTGGCAAGAAATGGGGTTTCTTTAGGGAGCTATATAATATTGTGTAACTCGAGAAGAGTAAGACATTTGTTAGTGGGGTATCCTTCTATTGCACATAGTGCACAAGGAGGTTGATCTTGAGGAGGGAATGGAGATACGGGCTCATTCCTCCTTCGTCTACCCCCAGTAGTGGTAGTGTTTCCACCATTTGGGGGTAGGGGTGGTGTGGTAGGAACCTATACTAGGATTTGCATCAGTAATCCCGTTGTCTAAGGAGGGAGAGATGGTATAGGAACCATAAAGGGTGGATGGAGATACCATACAGGGATGGAAATAACCATGTTGGGAAGGGTGAGGGTAGTAGCTACCTAGAATGCTTGGAATCCGAGTGGGGGGTAAATAAAGGGGATT
>ML790015.1:920229-951155 GCA_009831015.1 Picea engelmannii | reverse complement strand
GGTGTAGTGATTGTTGAGGAAAAGATATGAAATGATCTTACTCAAGCATTTTCAGATTTTTCTTGGCTAAAGAAAAATAGACGGGAATATCACCCTATGTTTATAGCCAACAAAAATAACATCCTAACTCATAAGTATTAATTACGAGTGCTTAGGCTAGTATTTTATCAATAAAAAGATTTCTGGAAATTTACTATTTATGTAATTTTCTAAACATATCAGGTGCTAAAATAAATGTAAAATAGAAGTAATGTCACCAAGATGATAATCAAGACATATGCAACACAAAGCAATCCTTTATTTCATTCAAATTCACCAAAGAGTCATTTTCTTTACAAAATCTCATATGGAAATTTTGGACCAAAGTCAAACTTAGACATCCCCGATGGAACATACAAAAGGACCTCCGACAGGAAACCAAAACTGAACTCTAAAATCTGGATCATCTTTTCATAGATTGTTGTCTACTCGACTTTGCACAATAGCCTTTGTCAGTCATGAAAAATAATTCACAAACAAAAAAGTTTACACAGACTATCAAAGATAGCTCAACACCTCTGAAAAACAAGTGTCTGAATGATGTAATTCAACCCTGAATATTGTTGTCTACAATAATACATTGTTATCATAAAAGAGAATTAGGCTTGTGATGAATAAATGAATGAATGAAAACTAAACTATCTCAACATAAACTCAAAAAGAAAACCTTAGTATGCTTCTACTTCTATCCCTTTGTTCCTCCCTTTCCTTTTTCCTTTAAGCAAATCAGAATCGGTTGAGGTATTTGAACCACCTAATTAGTTAATTTAACTAAAGATTCAACCAACTTTTTAGTTAAGGGGGAAAAGTAATAATCATAATAAGGGTTATAAATAAATAATAACTAGTAGGTGGGACCCCTTGTGACTCCCTTTATCTCATAACAATCATAACATAACTAGTTAGTTAAGAAAAATGCACCTCATTGTGGCTCCCATCATCATATTCACATTTGACAATTTATCTCATGATATTTGAAATTATTTAAAAAAAAAAGTATTACTCATATATCCAAAAATAAAACATGTTGTCTAAAAAAATCCTGAAGTCAACTGTCATCAACAATAGATAAAATAAAAACTCAAAAACCATATTTCCCACTTTGATATGCAATCTTTCCTTGATTGTTGTTGACATCCTTTGATTTTCTTGAATTTGCCTTTGGCTACGTTGAGCCTTTAGGCCTAATCTCATTGATCACGTGGGAACAATCGTCCCTCAAATGCATCTGGGAAGACACAGATTTGTCAGAGCCATTGGAGGGCGAGGAAGGGGCAGCAATGACTTTTCTTTTTTCAAGGGCATGGTGGGCCTCAGTTTTCAACCTTTTTCTAGCACGAGAGGAATGCACTGGTGAGTGGGGGGCATCTTGAACAATGTCATTAATGGGTGGAGGAGAAAGTAGGGATAAATTAGGCCAACCATGAGGTTACAAGATTGTCGGGTGGACAATCTCTTGCCATCCATCATTTTCAAGAACTTCAAGTTGCAATGAGACGTGAGGAGGCACAGGGATACCAGGGGCTTGTGGGACTTGGAAAGGAGGCCTTTTAGGCCTGGGTTGGACCACTCCTTTCCCAATCCAATTGAAAAATATGCCCTGAAACAACTAACCAAGCTCTTGTGAGTTAGCATCAAAATGTATGGAGAACCTTGGCCTTCTTGGGCCTCTATTCCAGTTACCTCTTCTTCAGTTTCCTTTTCCATGGCTACCTCGGTTGAAAAAACTCATTCCTACATGCATGATTGATTAGCAAATAGTATTTTAAATAAATATACATGACAACTCTTAAAAATATGAAATAGATTTTGGCTCAGCAATGTCTCAGGCTCACGCAATCCAATCCATACAATTTGTTTAACTGTTAATCAATGAGCAGGGGATGAATAAAATGTCTTGGGATATGTGAGGGTTTTGTATTGAGCGAAACATGATATGATGAGGGGGGGGGGAATGGTTACTTCTCAAGGACAACAACAATCAACTACAAACCAAAGAAAACATCATTGTAATTCAACCAAGACACTGTTGCCAACTGCTTCAACATAGAAATTTTCTTGACTGTAATCAATTTTAGAACATGGAGTGAAAAATGAATGTGGGGAGGCAATGGATTTGTTATTAGTGAAAAGAGAAATAATGGTGGGGAATGAGAGTGGGTATGGTTCATAAAATTAATCAGGTAATCCATATAATCATTCTGTTATAAGGAGATACACCAACCAAATGATCATTGTGACCCAATAACAATTACGTTGTATTAACCAGTTCATTGTTCGTAACCAAATATTTACACAATGCCAATCAATCAAAACAGTAAGCATTCCACAAAAATCTATAGGGGAGCTCGGTTTTGTCCCATTTATCCATAAGCAATTTCCAAATAAATACACAGTCAATTACTTTCATGTTTCTCATCAAATGCGGGCAAAAAAAAAAACATGCTCGATTATGTCTCTACATTTATTTAATAATTAAACTACATTGTGGTTATATTGTCACAACACTCATACCTATCACTGTGCATGACATTCATTTAACATACCCAATGGACAGTCAACACAATGACCCATATTAGTTTTGTAAGGATCCTGGCTTGTCATTTAAACACCTAGATAACCAATCACAATTTCAACTCACATTAAACTGGGAAATATACAACCATTCGACAAAATACAATTTCATTTATGTGACTATACATGTCCAAATTTTTCATTTGACTCTAAACATTTAAAATGATGGATTATTCATTCAACACAATGAGGTAACAACAACATATCTGACTTCATAATACAAATAATCGAATTGCAACAAGGCCATGTTTAAAACTCTGTGACTATCTCTGAGTGCACAACCCAAAACATCCATATCATACACAGTGGGAAGCCACACAAAACACCACAATGAAACATTCCCATTTGACAATTCTAAACACACAATCACAATATTAACTCAATCCATTGCGTCGAGCTATCAATCTAATACAATATTGCTTCCAACTAATCAAACTTCAATCAAAACATTGTTGTGTAAAACTCAGGTTCATCCTTGATGACGCAATCAAATAACCATAATGCATACAATGGATGGAATTTCCATAGTCATCCCTGTTGCAATAACCAATTTTCCAAAAACTCATAGTTACAATGTCCATTTATTCGTGGTGTAGGAACATGACACATACAAATGCATTACATATGCACATCATTAAACAATTGTAACTAATGTTGATTTTAACATCCCAATAATATTCAATGCAAAAGACAGTGACTATGTATCAACCCCAATAATCAATAAACTAATTCAATGTTGAGCCTATACTTAGACTGTCATAAAAATCAACAACCAACCTAACATGTTGTGGCAACCACACATACCCACACATCAACTTGAAGCAAGGCTATGACCTTTTCAATTAAAACAATACTAGGTTATCAAACACAAGGAGGGCGATTGTGTATTTTGAACTTTCCAATTAACAATGTAGGTTTTATCCATTGTAATAACATATGAAGTGACTAGATACCAAAACCAACACGATTGTCACATGACAGAATGGGCGAGCATGTACTCAATTTTGTCGACAACACACAACCATCCAACAATAACCAATAGTAAACCCGACAGGCCATGCCGCTCTTCTCTATCAACCCTTAGACCTATAGAGTTAAGGGTTTCCTCTATGGCCAACATAGGGAAAGCTAAAGCCAACTCCTTTCAATGGTGAAAACCTCTGAGGCCAACGGTGCATACATAGAGAGAACCACAATTTATTTGTGAACAGGTAACAAATCTCGCGACATGAGGGCTATAACAGAGGAGTGAGGCTCCCATTCGTCCTGGTAATGATACTTAACACTCGTAGAGTATAACCCTCGTTGCTCTCCATTCAAACAACCACACCATTGAGGTGAAGACAGGGCTGAGAAAGAGAAAAATAACCCACTGTGCGACCTTTAGTGGTGAAAACAAACCAATTCTCAAGTGAACAAAATGCAGTGACACAGAGTGTTTCCAACCATTAAAACCCATAAAAGCCAAAGACTGGATATAGCGATACAAATGCATGAGGACAACCAGCCACCCAAAAGTAAACAAAAAAAACCCTCCAACTAAGACAAAAAGGACAACAGAGAGCCCTTATGGCTGCTAACACCCAGGATGACCAATAACACTATGACTTCAACATTATTGCAGAGAAAACCATCACACTTCATTCCAAAAATCACAATTTTACACAATTTCAATACTCAAGGAAATAACAACCCATACATTCGAGCCAATATCCATTTCATAATAGAGTAGACTCATGGATAGCCAAAAAATAAATACATGTAATCCAAGCACCTTAAAACGTGAGTTGGTCAAGCGGTTCCTTCCTGCTTGAAAATCAGAGCATAACCACAACAACAAGGTTGAACAATAGCCCGACTAGGGTGGTGGCCAACCGATGGAGTAAGGGTGACATGAAGTAAATGCACGTCGCCTCCACCCACAGTCCATTAACTCCTTAGTACATGCCAACAAGCCTTTCATTAACACCATTAATCAGACCATGTATCGAAACCATCACCCATTAAAACCAATAGCGCAACCCATCCCAAACTTTATGCCATAACATAATCACCATTACATATGAATTAATCTATCACCTTGTCAAATGCGCCACCCACATCCTATCCTTCGAAAACATACCATATGTATATTAACCATATAACTCAATCAAATTTCATAACCATTAGCCTATTTTTATGTCAAGTAGTGACCATTAAAATTCAATGCATGTAGAGTAGCATATAACATAATTCAAATTCTTCCCTTTGCATTTGTAACATTGCCTTTCATTTCTTTCCCATTTATCATATATTTCATTGATAACATGTTTATTGTGAAGGTCTCCTAGTAATATATCCAATAATAGATAGCAGTGATAACAAGGATAACATAGGTCATTCTGAAATAAAACTTGACCTAGAGCAGTAGAGAAACCACAGAACATGCCTTATCCATTGCCAATAAAACAAGATTTTATCACCATGTAAGCAGTGTCGAACAGTAGCACAACATCAACAAAGCACCAGACCTGATCTCCAATCTACAAGGGGGTCCCACCTACTAGTATTATTTAGATTTTACAATAATAGGCTTTAGCAACACTTTGCGAGCAAAACTCCGCTACGATTTTAATCGTCAACAAATTGGTGAATCCACAGGGAAATTTTTTTTCAACAGATTTATAACTCAAAACTCATGGTTTTGCAGACCAAGAACAACAGGTCAAGAAGATATAACCAGGAATATTATGCGACAGGGGGAAGTGAGCAGCTTTAATGGAAAGATGACCGAGAATTTGGGAATAATTCATGAAAAGTGTTAAGCATGAGGGGTTTTACCATTGTATGCATAATCATTCGATAGAGATCTGCTCTCACTTTAAAGAAAAAAAAAATAGACTTGCTCTTAAAATCTCAATGGATGAAGAAATGGCAAGAAGAAGCGAGAGATAACCAATTCTTTACAAGACAGCAGTGGAAATATATAAAAATTTCAAGGGTCCTTCAGAGGAGACATCATAACAGCTGTGTAATCTTGATTGTTATTGACTAATAATGTTTTTCAAGAGTGTCACTGTAGCATAATCAATCCAACATTCTATCTTGACCAAATTAACTAAAATATGATAAGAAACAAAATCATGATAGAAGTAAAAATGAAGAAATTAAAACAGCAACAATAAAAGACAAGAATGAAGAAGCGACAAGAAAAGTTTTGAAACAGAAAACATAAATCAAACTATTGTGAAGTAGAAAAGAACATAGCGCAAAAATGAAAGCAGAGCTAAGATACTAATATACAAAAAATCCAATCAACATTAGAACTTTTCACGTTGGTCCCTCGCAATACTTCAAGCAAGGACTGTTAGTGTTGTAGGAAAACAATTGCTTCTGTAAATCCTTTAAAATGTATGAGTTAGTGTCCAAGACAAAAGAAATTTGGAAAGGACCCAACACTTGGAATTCTGATGTAATTATCAGCCCCTTGATGCACACGATTAAATCATCAAGATAAATATGGAGACTGACCAATTCATCGAAAGTTGTGTGTATAGGCCTTTTAAAAATGGTACTTTCATCACGTAAGCTAGGAATCAGGCATTTGTGAGACATAGTATCGCAATTAGTAATAAAATTGGTTTTGTGAACATTTTCCCCTTTCACCTTGACTTTATTGTAACCCAGAATTTCGTCAAGTAAGGGCTTCAACTATAACTCCACAACATGTTGCAGAATTATTCTTGTATTGAGCGGGGGGGGAGAGATTTCTCATAATATCCTGATTGAAGGTGTGGAAATGAATGCAGGTTATAATATGATTAGTGGTATGTGAATAAAGTACCCAATTTGAAACCTGTTCAGGGTGGACTAAAAAAATAATCCTAGCCCTTAATAAATTTCTCAACTCCCTTTGAAAGGTTTCTTTCAATGCAAAGTTAACAAGCCCTTGTTTTTTCCTAGTTGGTTTCATATTATGATGAATAATATCAGGATCAAAACCACAAATATCCTCATAATACCAAGAAAAAACATTTTGAAATCCACCGAGTAGCTCAGTAGGCCTCATCTCTTCTTTATCAGAACATTGGACATTTATTTTAACATTCGTTGAAGATTCAGGTGTCCTAATGTTCATGGAGATGGTTTCAACCACCTTCATTTGTAACTCCTTCTCTCTTTTTTTTTCTTTATTGCCTACATCACTCAATGAAAATGAACTCTCAAGAGGAGTCAATCCCTCACACATTTTATTGTTTTCTATGGATATACTATCCTCGGGCCTAAAAGGTTCATCTTGAATGAAAGTGAAAATTCTCTTATTGTTAGGGAGGGCCTACCAAGATTCTACATTTTCAAGGATATATGGACGATATAGAGATTGAAAAGAACAATCAGGCTTGTGAGCTAAAATTTGTTGATTAGGAGAAGCTGCAAAGACAACTAGCCAACCAACCATTGAATTCAAATCCCTCTTAACATGAGTGATGTTGAAGGATAGAAGGTTTGAAATAAGCACCCAAACAGTTTGGGAGTATCATTCCATCAGCTTGTTGCTAGGAGAGAACATTTTACGTATCAAGTTCACAACAAGCTTGAAATCTCCAAAAGCTCAAAGGTGACCAAAAACAAGATTAAGGGAGTTTTCAATGCCTAATAATAAATCTTTGAACTTAGTGACATTGTTAGTACAAGGAAACTCTAACCTGTAAGACAGATTATGAATTATTCCTGTAGGGGAAACCAAGATAATGCCATCCCCATTACCTTCATTAGAGCATGAACCATCAAAGTGCATATGCCACATATCAACATCTAAATCGATTCTTTCCAAAGGAATATTATCCTCTTCAACAAATATGGAATACACTCCTAGGTCCTCTTTGATATAGTTTACGCTAGATTGCAGAACACTCTCTATGTAGGGTGAAATTATTGCCTCTCTAAGGACTATAATTTTCTTACCATTCTGAGGAATGGATAAATGTGTCCCATCGAGTGAGAGGTATCCACCTGTTAAGGCTTTCCAATCCCTTCCCAAGATAATTGAGTAATTTCTTACAAGCATATCAATTACCTGAATGTTGAGGGTTGTTCTTATATTAGGATGAGTGCATAAAACCAAGGTCACATCCTTAATCTCGCCTATCATTGTTTGTTGTAGACTATTATAGGAGAGCATGCTTCTAGCATTTTCATTTGTGCAAGACAAGCCTAGATCTTCCATAATAATCTTTGACAACACACTTGGGACCGAACCACCATCAATGAGGCAACAATGGGCAATCTTATCCATAATCTTTATAGAAATATAACAAGGGGTATGTTTTATAGGGTATCTAAATTTATGTACACCAACTTTATTTATAGAATAATCCTCTTCATTTACCTCTTCATAAATATTGGCTACAATGAAATATTTTACTTCCATGAATTGTTTTAGATGCATCTGTTGTTCAGGGATGACAACCATGTCTAGAAGGGTTGCATCTACTTTGATGTTGGCCAACTGATTCAAGATATTGTATTTGGAAGAGGTGAGAGGAGGAGTGATTCCTTGACTCTCAAGAACCTTAGGAAAATGGAGAGTAACAACGGTTGAGGATGAGATCGGGCCAGAAGAACTGTGGGGAGGATCAAATTTTCCCTTGGGAGCACAAGCTTTGTTCCTAGTATTGATAACCATGACATCTTTTGGCTTTGCAAAATCTAGGACAGTGATGGTAGCTTCTGGTGTTTTACCAAAGATCTTATCTTTGGCACTCTTCTTTACCTCACATGTGGTTTCTTTGTGGTGTTCCTCACAAAAGTTACACCAACTCCGAGGCAAGATAGCCTTAGGCTGAAAATTATTTTCAATCGGATTCCTAAAGGGAGGTGCAGAAGAGGATGAATCTCCAGGGGTGATGGGGGAGACAATTCCTTTCTTCTCATACACTATCATATGATTATTCATGTCTTGTACTAGTTGTAAGAGGGTGTACATGTCTGTTTGTCTAACTAATTCTCCTTGGGGAAGACCAACTCTTTCAAGTTGTTCTTCATACTCTGAGAAAGTATTCAGAGAAGACCCAATATTATCAATGGATTTTTCCTCAAGCCTATGATGGTAGGGGGAAGGAAATGCATTGTAGTAATGCATGAAAAAGGATTGGTTCTGAGGGTGGATGAGTTTGGGGATTCAATTGTATAACTTGGTGAAACACAAGTTAAAGGACTTGATGATCTCACCATCCTTATAGGTGACATTATTATACTCCCTTAACTTCTCGGCTAGGATTTTAGATTTCCCAGTAGTGGATCAGAACCAATAGATTAACTCCTCCCAAGTAGATAGAATCTTAGGAGGAAGGTCAAAGAAGTTGGCCGCAGCCTTTCCTTCCAAGGAATTGATGAATAAGAGCATGCAAGTATCATTGTCATAGGCCCCTATGTTATGAAAAGCATTAGAGAATTTCACCTAGTGTTCATTTGTACTAACAGTGTTATTTTCTGAAAACCTAGGAAGGTGCTCTTTAAATTTTGGAAGTGAACGAGTAACAGGTTCTAGGTTAAGAGGAGAGGACACATGCCATGGTGTGGTTGTGGCGTCTTCTTTGAACTGAAAAAGTCCATACTTTTTAATGAATTTGGTGGGATTTGTGGTAGATTGAACATGGATATGGTGGCTATATAAGCTACCAATCACTGATGAAAATGAAGACTGAGAAGATGCAACACTTCTAGTGCCACCAGATCCACCACTAGATGACATCCCATGGATGATAGATGAGGGAAAGGAAGATGAACTAGATGAATCAGATAAATTTCTCCTTAGAGCACTTTGTTGCGCAGATAACACAACATTTATTCTTCCTATTTCAGCAATAGGATTGATTTCAGGTAACAAGCCTATTCTTCTTCTAGAAGCACAGGAATCTAAGGACATGAAAGAAGGCCAAAACTTGAAGAAACAAAAGGGTCAGTGTTGATTTCTAGGTTGTCTACATCTAGCTTCCAATTTTTCTTGAGCACTAATATCTCATTCAATTTTTGCCCAAGAATGGTTAAGCTCAACATGGGTGTTGGCAGTGTCTAAGATGGTATTAAATAGATTCAAAGCAATGTTGGTCTGATATTGAAGACCATGCTCAATATTGGGATGCCTTGCAATAGGAACAATCATTAAGAATAAAGAAATCAAAGAATCAATATCAGAAAAAGAAATATGTATCGATGACAATCGAGCATAAAAATTAACCAGAGACATATCGAAGATCTCCCTAGTATGGTCGCCAAATAAATGTTGAGGAAAAGATATGAAATGATCTTGCTCAATCATTTTCAGATTCTGCTTGGCTAAAGAAAAATAGACGGGAATATCACCCTATGTTTATAGCCAACAAAAATAACATCCTAACTCACAAGTATTAATTACGAGTGCTTAGGATAGTATTTTATCAATAAAAAGCTTATTGGAAATTTACTTTTTATGTAATTTTCTGAACATATCAGTTGCTGAAATAAATGTAAAGATAGAAGTAAAGTAACCAAGATGATAATCAAGACAGATGAGACATAAAGAAATCCTTTATTTCATTCAAATTCACCAAAGAGTCATTTTCTTTACAAAATCTCATACAAAAAATTTGGACCAAAGTCATACTTAGACATCCTCAATGGAACATACAAAAGGACCTCTGATAGAAAACCAAAACTAAACTCTAAAAATTGGATCAGCTTGCCACAGATTGTTGTCCACTCGAATTTGCACAATAGCCTTTGTCAGTCATGAAAACAATTCGCATAAAAAAAATTCTACACAGACTATCAAAGATAGATCAACACCTTTGAAAAACAAGTGTTTGAATGATGTAATTCAACCCTGAATATTGTTGTCTACAATAAGGCCCTGCTATCATAAAAGAGAATTAGGCTTGTGATGAATAAATGAATGAATGAAAATTGAACTATCTCAACATAAACTCAAAGAGAAAACCTTAGTATGATTTTGCTTCTATCCCTTTGTTCCTCCCTTTCCTTTTTCCTTTAAGCAAATTAGAATCAGTTGAGGTAGTTGAACCACCTCATTAGTTAAGTTAACTAAAGATTCAACCAAATTTTTAGTTAGGGGGAAAAAGTATAATAATCATAATAAGGGTTATAAATAAATAATAACTAGTAGGTGGGACCCCTTATGACTCCCTTTAGCTCATAACAATCACAACTTAACTAGTTAGTTAAGAAAAACACACCTCCTTGTGGCTCCCATTATCATATTCACATTTGACAATTTAGGTCATGATATTTGAAATTATTTTCAAAAAAACGTATTACTCATATATCCAAAAATAAAACATATTGTCCAAAAAAATCCTGTAGTCAACTGTCATCAACAATAGATAAAATAAAAACTCAAAAACCATATTTCCAACTCTAAGATGCAATCTTTCCTTGATTTTTGTTGTCACCCTTTGATTTTCCTGAATTTTCCTTTGGTTGCAATGAGCCTTTAGGCCTAATCTTGTTGATCATGTGGGAACAATCATCCCTCAAATGCATCCGGGAAGACATGGATTTTTCAGAGCCATTGGAGGGCGAGGAAGGGGCAGCAGTGGTTTTTCCTTTGTCAAGGGCATGGTGGGGCTCGATTTTCAACCTTTTTCTAGCATGAGAGGATTGCAGTGGTGAGTGGGGGGAAGCTTGGACAATGGGGTTAATGGGCGGAGGAGCAGGTAAGGATACATTAGGTTATCCATGAGGTTGGGATACTGTCGGGTGGACAATCTCTTGCCATCCATCATTTTCAGAAACTTCAGGTTGCAATGAGACGTGAGGAGGCACAGGGATACTAGGGGCTTGTGGGACTTGGAAAGGAGGCCTTTTAGGCCTGGATTGGACCACTCCTTTCGCAATCCAATTGAAAAATATGGCCTGAAACAACTGGCTAAGCTCTTGTGAGTCAACATCGAAATGTATGGAGAATCTTGGCCTTCTTGGGCATCTGTTCCAGTTACCTCTTCCTCGGTTTCCTCGGCCATGGCTACCTCGGCTGAAAAAACTCATTCATGCATGCATGATTGATTAGAAAATAGTATTTTAAATAACTATACATGACAACTCTTAAAAATATGAAATAGATTTTGGCTCAGCAATGTATCAGTCTCACGCAATCCAATCCATACAAATTGTTTAATTATTAATCAATGAGCAAGAGATGAATAAAAGGTCCTGGGATATGTGAGGGGTTTGTATTGAGCGAAATATGATATGATGAGGGGGGGGGAGGTTACTGCTCAAGGACAACAAAAATAAACTACAAACCAAAGAAAACATCATGGTAATTCAACCAAGACACTGCTACTGCCAACTTCTTCAACAAAAAAAAAAATTGGTTGTAATCAATTTTAGAACAGGGAGTGAAAAATGAATGTGGGGAGGCGATGGGGTTGTAATTAGT
This sequence comes from Picea engelmannii, assembly GCA_009831015.1. Lineage (NCBI taxonomy): Eukaryota > Viridiplantae > Streptophyta > Pinopsida > Pinales > Pinaceae > Picea > Picea engelmannii. The sequence goes on along the minus strand of ML790015.1, from coordinate 939,124 downwards.
GAAAAGAGAAATAATGGTGGGGAATGAGAGTTGTTACTATTCATAAAATTAATCAAGTAATCCATATAATCATTCTGTTAAAATGAGATACACCAACCAAATGATCATTATGAACCAATAACAATTCTTGTGTATTAACTAGTTCATTGTTCATAACCAAATATTTAAATAGTGCCAATCAATCAAAACAGTAAGCATTCCACAAAAATCTGTAGGGGAGCTCTGTTTTCTCTCGTTTATCCATAAGAAATTTCCAAATAAATACACAGTCAATTAGTTTCACTATTCTCATCAAATGCGGGAAACAAAAAAAAAACATGCTCGATTATGTCTCTACATTTATTTAATAATTAAACTGCACTGTGGTTATACTATCACAACATTTGTGCTTGTCACTATGCATGACATTCATTTAACATACCCAATGGAAATTCAACACAATGATCCATATTCATTTTGTAAGGATCTCGGCTTGTCATTTAAACACCCAGGTAACCAATCACAATTTCAACTCACACTAAACTGGGAAATATACAACCATTCAACAAAACGCAATTTCATTTATGTGACTGTACAGGTCCAAATTTTTCCTTTGACTCTAAACATTTAAAATTTTGGATTATTCATCCAACACAACAAGGAAACAACAACATATCTGACTTCATAATACAAATAATTGAATCGGAACAAGGCCATGTTTAAAACTCTGTGACTATCTCTGACTGTGCAACCCAAAAAATCCATATCATACGCAGTGGGAAGCCACCCAAAACACCACGATGTAACATTCCCATTTGACAATTCTAAACACACAATCATAGTATTAACTCAACCCATCATGATGAGCTATCAATCTAATACAATGTTTCTTCCGACTAATCAAACTGCAATCAAAACCATGTCGTGTAAAACTCGGGTTCATCCTTGATGACGCAATCAAATAACCATACCACATATAGTGGATGGAATTTCCATAGTCATCCATGTTGCAATAACCAATTTTCCAAAAACTCATAGTTACAATGACCAGTTTATTCGTGGTGTAGGAACACCACACATACAAATGCATTACACGCATGCATCATTAAACAATTGTAACTAATGTCGAGTTTAACATCCCAATATTCTTCAATGCAAAAGATAATGACTATGTATCAACTCCAATAATCAATAAACCAATTCAATGATGAGCCTATACTTAGACTGTCATAACAATCAACAACCGACCTAACATGTTGTGGAAACCACACATACCCACACATTGACTTGAAGCGAGGCTATGACCTTCTCAATTAAAACAATACGAGGTTATCAAACACAAGGAGGGCGATTATGTATTTTGAACTGTCCAATTAACAATGCAGGTTTTATCCATTGTAATAACACAGGAAGTGACTAGATACCAAAACCAACACGTTTGTCACATGACCAACTGGGCGAGCATCTACTCAATTTTTTTGACAACATGCAACCATCCAACAATAACCAATAGTAAACCCGACATGCCACACCGATCTTCTATATCAACCCTCAGACATGTAGAGTTAAGGGTTTTCTCTATGGCCAACATAGGGAAAGATAAATCCAACTCCTTTCAATGGTGAAAACCTCCGAGACCAACGATGCATACACAGAGAGAACCACAATTTATTCGTGAATATGTAACAAATCCCGTGATAGGAGGGATATAACAGAGGAGTGAGGCTCCCATTCGACCTGGTAATGATACTTAACACGCACAGAGTATAACCCTCGTGGATCTCCAGTCAAACAAACAAAACGTTGAGGTGAAGACAAGGCTGAGAAAGAGAAAAATAACCCACTACGCAACCTTTAGTGGTGAAAACAAACCAATGCTCAAGTGAAAAAAACACAATGACATGGAGTGTTTCCAACCATTAAAACCCATAAAAGACAAAGACTGGATATAGTGATACGAATGTGTGAGGAAATCCAGCCACCCAAAATTAAAACAAATCCCTCCAACTAAACCAACAAGGATAACAGAGAGCCCTTATAGATGCTAACACCAAGGATGACCAATAACACTTTGACTTCAACATTATTGTAGAGAAAAGGATCACACTTCATTCCAAAAATCACAATTTTACACAGTTGCAATACTCAAGGAAAGCACAACCCATACATTTGAGCCAATATCCATTTTATAACAGAGCAGACTCGTGGATAGCCAAAAAAGACATACCTGTAATCCAAGCACCTTAAAACGCGAGTTGGCCGAGCGGTTCCTCGCTGCTTCAAAATCGGAGCATAACCACAACAACAAGTTTGAACAATAGCCCGACTAGGGTGGTGGCCAACGGATGGAGTAAGAGTGACGTGTAGTAAATGCACATCGCCTCCACCCACAGTCCATTAACTCCTTAGTACATCCCAACAAGCCTTTCATTAACACTATTAATCAAACCATGTACCGAAACCATCACCCGTTAAAACCAATAGTGCAACCCATCCCAAACTTTATGCCATAACATAATCACTATTACATATGACTTAATCTATCACCTTGTCAAATGCACCACCCACATCCTATCCTTCCAAAACATACCATATGTATATTAACCATATAACTCAATCAAATTGCATAACCATTAGCCTATTGTTATGTCAAGTAATGACCATTAAAATTCAATGCATGTAGAGTAGCATATAGCATAATTCAAACTCTTCCCTTTTCATTTGTAACATTTCCTTTCATTTCTTTCCCATTTCTCGTATATGTCATTTCCAACATGTTTATTGTGCAGGTCTCCTAGTAATAGATACAATAACAGATAGCAGTGATAACAAGGATAACATAGGTTGTTGTGAAATAAAACTTGACCCAGGGCAACAGAAAAATCACAGAACATGCCTTATCCATCGCCAATAAAACAAGAGTATATCACCATGTAAGTAGTGTTGAACAGTAGCACAACATCAACTAAGCACTATACCTGATCTCCAATCTACAAGGGGGTCCCACCTACTAGTATTATTTAGCTTTTATAATAATAGGCTTTAGCAACACTTTGCGGGAAAAACTCCGTTGCGATTTTAATCGTCAATAATGGTGTTTTCAGGGAATTCCTTAGGTAGTATTTCTCTGAGAGGGGACTCAATGAGAGGAGTAGTGTCTCTTATATTTGTTCCATTAGAGGAAACTACACACACTTGTGATGAAATAGATGAGTTTAGGAGATTTTGTGCTCCATGATAATTCCTTAACAAGGATGGGTCCTTAAATATTCTAAGGCCAATGTAGATGACTGGAAAACCATCCGAGCTAGCACAGACAAGAGGTAGGATGTTGTCAATATTGGTGGAATGATTAGGTTCGTAATGTTTAAGTTGGTCGATGGTGACAATTTTATCGTTATTGAGGAACATCATCATACGAAACACAGAAGAGGCTACCGCCTTCATCGCATACATGTCTACATTCGAACAAGATATTGTAATCAAGTGGGACATCGATAACTTCAATGTCAATCAGGATGGATTTTCCCCCAAGTTCTATGGGTACATTTTGGAATATCCCTTCAGGGGATTATGAGCGACTGTCATAAGCTCTCAGGGTGATGGCATATGGTACTAGCTCAAGTGAGTCAAGTTTCTTTCAAACTCCTTTTAAAATGATGCACGTGGATGCACCTTCATCGATGATGCATCGATGAACTGTGATGTTTTGGATATTAAATGGTACCTAAAAGGCTACCAGAGCGGGGAGGCATGGTTCTTCGATATCTAAATCAAAGGTGATTAGTCGAGTATCAGTTGGGTTGACTGCCTCCAAGGAGGAAATCAAGGATTTGCAATGTGATGGAAAATTTTGGAGGACCTCCAACACATACATGGTAGTAGGATACTGTGCTAAGTCATCAACCAGACTGTATTTATGGGATTCCCTAGCATGAGGGTTATGTACATTTCGTCGTAAAGGTATTCGGAGTATACGGGGATTTGGTTCAGTGTTAGAATGTGGGATCATCAATGGTTGTTTTATTGTAGCTGGAGTTGTTTCTGAGGTGGTTGGGGTAGATTCTGGAAGAATGTAGTATTGACGATTGTCTGTTTGTAGAAGAATATCCCCTTCGCTAGTATGGAGGATACTACGATCAGTTGGATTTCTGGGTTGATTGGGACCTAAGTTTTGATATTTCCCCATTTGTGGTGTGGTAGAGTTTATCTCTTGTTGGGTATTCATCACACCTTGGTGTGGAATGGGGTTTTTCAAAATGGTCGGAGGTGAAGGTTACAAATAATGTTGTGGGGCCGGCTGAGGGGCAGGTGGTATCAGAGGGCGCTGTGGGTTAATGGATTCTTTCATCTGTTTGTAATCAGAAATTTGGGGGAAATGGTGAGTATAATTTCCATACTCACCACATAGGGTGCATGGAAGTTAGTTCTGAGATTTTTGTTCTTCCCTTGTCATGGTTGATTTTTATTATTGCCCCCTTGGGGGTTCTGGTTTCCTTGATTCTGGTTTCCCCCAGTGGGACGATTTTGTTGGGGGTTATTTCCTCCTTGTCCCGGGTTGTTATTGTTTCAAATTTTTCTTTTCTTCTTAGCACTATTTGGATGATGGGTCAGATTTTCCGTATTCAACTGTTCAAAATAATGAACCTGTTGAATGGGAGAGGGTTGAACAAAGTTAACGTCGGCATGTGGTTGTCCTGGTGGAGGAGAAACTGGATGGGGAGGACTAGGAAATTGAAAATATGGATTTTTTTATGGAGATGATCCATATGGTGTATAGGAAGTTGAAGTACTTCCACTATTGTTGGGGTTATATATGGGGGTTGCGGGTGGACCCGTACTTGATTGAGAGACCAAATGCATCAGGGGTGTTGGTTGGGGTCCCCTCAGTGGTGGAGGGGGAGAAACATGATATGAATGTTGGTGAGTGGGGGGGAGGGTAATAAGACGTCCCTCCATATGGTTGAGGATACTGACTTGCACCATAAGTAGGTGATGGGTGGTCGTAAGGGTTGAGGTGTGTCATAGAACCAATCAACCCATCTGCAGCGTGAGAAACCCCAAGTTTATTCTGGCCAAATGGTAGGGGTCTGGGTGCATCAGGAAATATTATGTACAAGTAACATGATTGGGCATATATGAGGTCGAATTGTTGGGCCTTGTTGATGGACTCCTCTTCTGATTGAGGAAAAGTGGATGTTGCATCCTTGGAAATCATAGGGACGAGTAATTTAAGAAACCAATCGAGACATTGTTCTTTGGTGGTTTCTGCTTTACACAAACTATGTCATAGATGCCATTCATGGATGTGGTCGAAGATATGGATAGAAGTGGTTTCTTTGAACTTGGAGAGAAATTCTAAGCTAGTGTCATGACGAACTTGTAATTGAAAAAAGGACAAAAATTCCTTGGCCAATGATTCAAAGGTCACATGGGACCCTGATTTTTCATCCATATAAATTTGGCTGATGAACCAGTGAGGGTTATTTGAAATAACCTCAAGTAGATGGAATCATCCATGATTTGTTTGAAGAGAACCATAAGTGGAAGGTCATAACATGGTTGGCGGGGTCTTCCCCTGGTTTTCCTTCAAACCTCAGAATGTTTGAAGGCAATTTGGTAAGCATATTGGGCCAAGTGGCATCATGTAAAATGGGGTCATTCGTGAGTTTGGTTAAATCAGGAATGTTGAGGTATGCCAAGTATGGAAAAGGGGGATTTGGCAAAGGATTAGTTCCATCCATTGTGTTTTTAGGTAGTGGAACTATCCCTTGAGAGGGATTTGGTAGGTTTGTACTTCTTCCTTGAGAAGAAGTTTGACCCCCACCTCCTTGTGAAGGAGAACCAATAGATGGATTGCCTTGGGTATTTGACCCAAGCAAAGTGGAACCAAGTAAAGTTGATCCCAAAATAGTATCACTCACTGGGGTGTGAGATGGTTGAGCCCGTGATTTGGATAGACTAGGGACTCCTCCTAGAATAAGAGGGATATTCTGCAAGCATCTAGAACAACGTGGATTTTGTGGTTCCCCTATGGTTCCTATTAGCGATAAAAAACGCACTAGCATTTTTGAAAGAACGATGCCTAATATTGTAGGGAAAATTTTGATATCTTCCCAGGCTCCAAATACAGATTTGAAAGCACCATTGGAAATATTAAGATTTGTAGATGTCGATCGACTATTTAAGCATGCAAAACGGACTCTCCGTGACTGAGAAATTTGATTTTGAAAAAATCTGCGCTTTCACCAGCGCAGAAGGCAGAATTATAACCAGTTAGCTGGTGAAAGCTCCGCCTTTCACTAGCTAAGAAGCAGATTTTCGGGTAAATTAGCTGGTGAAAGCCTGTCACGGCCATAATAGCCAAATTTTCGCCCAGATCAGGATTTTTTGGGTTTGAATGGTTTGAAATCTTCTTCAATAAGCTGGTTATGAATTATCAAATCAAAATCTGAAGGCCATTCTTGGAGATGAAAGTCAAAAGGGAATTTTTTGACTAGATTTGGTGATTTTCAAGGGCAAAATGATAGGTATTTTTGGCACACATCATCAAATTCGAATTCCACTTTCAAAAGAACAAATCAAAGAGCCTTGGAAGGCTAATCTACACTTCATCAACTTTCAACCAATGTTTAAACACCAAAAGATAGAGGTTGAGCTCATCTTGAGGATCTCTCCTTATCTTTTGTAAATCAGTTTTGAATTTCTATTTTTAGAACATCAGATCCATTGTTTTAGGATATGAAACTGATTGTAAAAGGCTATAAATGCCTATCTTTTCTAAGAGTATAGAGGTTCAATTTTGGATACTCTTTAGCTATTGTACTAAGACACTTTTTTTTCAATACAGAATCAGTCTTCTTTTGTTGTTAATGACAAATTTTTTCATCTATTCCATGTTCTGTACTTTATTTCAGTTTAGCTCAGCTATTAAGAACTGTCATCTTCTTATTTAGCTCATAAACTTGAACTAAAGGAATTCTTGTTGTCTTGTATGATCCTACACACTGTTGTACTTGATTATCTAGATCAGTTTTCTCCATACCTTTTGATATTACTCTGTCTGTTCATTGATTCCTAAAAGCATTGTTTCATTCGATTGCATTGTGAGTTGTCTTCTCATTAGTTACTCTCTATTATCCCATTGATCCACACTTTCATTATTCATGATTTATTAAGTTACCAAGCATCCTTAGTCTACAACCCTAAGGAGTTTCTTGGAGTGATAACAGTTCCGACTAGCAAAGTGAATGTGTGAAAATGGTGACAAGAGATGAACAAGTGATTTTTATATTTTTTATCTTCACAAAATAGTATAACTCACAATTGCATGTAATCAAATGAGCATCATACATAAATCAACTATAAAATAAACAAGAATGTGGATAGGTTGATTTTTTCCGCGTGGGGGAAAAACAAAAATAAATGCTCGTGTCCTAAAAGACCTGTCGTCCTCCCTCTCAATTTAGCACTGGTCCTTCCAATAGCACTCGAAAGTGGGGCCTGAATCCACCAGAAGAGGAGCTAGTGAAGGTTGAAGTAGTCAATTATAATGAGGGGTAGAGGGTGCATATCCTGAAAGAGCTGGTGATATTTCCCAATAGCCACACAAAATATGACCAAGGTGTGATTGCAGCCCACAACCGCCACCTAGGTAGATGTCCTATGTTTGGCCACTAAGTACCTCGGTCAAAGTGCGACATTTAGATTTTTGGCCTAAAAAATGGGTCACGGGCTGGATACCCTCACAAGAGTTGGGTGACTCAAGAAGGGATGCGCAGAACAACCAGATCTTGTCCTTCAACCCTTCATGGGTATCTCCATGATTTATGGTATAGGAACACTTGACTTGGAGGATTTGAAGGATCCCTATTCTCAACTTCTATTGTTTCAAAATGTGAGAACCTGATAACGGGGGTTTATTTAAATGCCTACCCCCGAGATCCTACCTACACTAAAAAAAATTATTTTAGGCACCTCCTATGAAGGAAAATTTAGTGTTCTTAGAAAAAATTTAGATGGAGTGCGCTGAGAGATTGGCGTCTTGGACCAACCTCATTTGAATTTAATTGGTGTGGAAAATTTCTAAAGAAGTAGTTGGATCTTTCAGAGTTCCTTTGAAGTACTTTGTGGGTACTTAAAAAAGAAATCTTATTTCGACCTCCACTATTCTAATTGAAATTGTGTGTGTGATGAGTGGCTTTGTGTGCAAGAAAGTGAAAAATTGTGCAAAATATTTTTAATAAGTTAAGTGTAAGATTATAACATGTGGACTTCATGTGGTCCTTACAAATATTTTTACCTAGCTTACTAAGTTATTTGGTACAACCTTGAGGAATATTTAAATCCCTAGAGAACTATCAATGTGGACATATGGGTCCTTACCTGATCCTTTAAACTCCCTAGAATGTTGTCTATACTAGAAAATATTTTGAAACTATCCTAGGATTGTAGACATGTGGACATGTATGGGCCCTTACAAAGTTTTAAAGATAATTTTCAAAACTAAGAGGTAACCAAAGGGGGTTTTTCCCTCTCCTAATGATTTTTTAAGGGAGATGATTTTTTTTTTAACCACCTTTTCTTATTCACGAGGTCACACTTGGGTGTGGGGGAAGACAATACGTGAGGGTTAAAATTGATTGCTAGTCCCAAATTATTAGATTGTGTTTGAAAAAAAAATAATCTTAACTCAAAGTTTTAAATGCCAAATGAGCCATCCATGAGGCAACAAAGAAAAGAGAAGAATTGCGATTCTTTTTTAGCCCTATGTGCTTATGTTAGCTAACCTTTCTTCTAAGAAAGGACTCTAAGTGAAGTATGATTGATTGACAAAGTGCAGAAAATTAAAATATGAAGGAAAGGGGCCCTCAAACCACTCAGAAAACCCTTACAATTTGCAAAGAACTGAACTTGTGCGCAAGCTGTAGTTCTGTCAGTTGCGCCAACCACACAGAATGCGTGGGTTTATGAAAGATCTTACGCGCACAACATGTAGGAGTGCACATAATGTGCGTCTGTTCATTTTGAAAGCCGCACACTTCCTGTCATGCTTCGGGAAACAAATTTCGAGATGAAATTATCTTTCCTTAGCTCTGAATTCTGAATTTGGAAGACTGGATTAGGTTGGTTTTTGTACCTGGATAGCCAAGCAATTAGAAAGAAGTGCTCTCAATGTTGATTAAGGTTGGTTGTCATTGATGTCAACCCTTGAAGAAAGCCCAGTAGCACAAAGGTTTGGGTAATGGACCCAATTTTGTTTGATATAAAGATGACTCGTTATTGTCTTGTCATGGTTGATAATAAGTAGAAATGGATGAACTCCAAAGTGGTCCCCTTATGGTGAAAGCCCTCACGGGAAGACACTTTGCGGATTGAGTTATCCTAGAAGTATGGTTAGAGAACCCATTCTTATTTTTTGATTAATGAGATGAAGGTCACTAAATTTTTCAGTGAAACTATCCTATATGGATAGTGCTTGTCATGCCATTTCCGGTGGTATGTGGAATGCCACATAACTCCTCACGGTTAGAGAGTTATGGCCATGAGAAGTTGGAGAACCCAGGCTTCGATAATGGACCCAAGTTTGTTTGATGGATAATGGTATGAGTTTTGATATATTTGCAGGTAATACTATTCTATATGGATGGTACATTTCATTCCATTTCTGGTGGTATGTGGATCATCACATAACTCCTCGCGGTTTGAGAGTTATGGTCTTACGAAGTTGGAGGACCCTCTTATGTCATCTAGAAGCCCCAAAAGGTCAAAGTAGTCAAAGTGGTTTAAGAGATTTTATAAGGTAAATAATAAAGTGAAGTGATGAGTGCACTATAATTCAAAGTGAATATAAAATAAATTATTTAAATAATAAATTTAATGGAGAAATTAGAAGTGGGTTAACCCTAAAATAAGGAAAGTGGGCAAAGTGACCTAGAAGATGTTTTTAAGGAAGCTACTTGGAGAAAAAAATAAGAGGCAAGGCTCTCTCATTTTAGAAACACTTGAGAATATTGAATACCTATAGGTGTCTGAGGTAACCAAAGGATATCTAAGCCGAATTTATGAGGAAAGTGAAGAAAAGAAGGCCAGAATTCAAGGAAGGATAAATTATTTTGATGATGCTTTCTAAGGTATGTTTTTTATAGGCCATCTCACCATTTTCACAATAAATTGTTTTATAGAATGATTCAGACCGTGAAATTTCTATTCCATTGAGGAAACATATACAAGTATCTATGGTAAAAAATTCATCTTGTGGGTCATTGTAGTTTTGGATTTACACTCCGTGGAAAATAGGGTTTGTGGCTAGTCCTAAAACTAGTCAAAAACATGTGTTTCGGATAAAAACATCATAACTTCTTCATAACAGAGCCAAATTCAGTAAGAAAAAATGTGTTGGTTAGAGTACAGTCAAAATTATGTTGTGTAATAGTTTCAGATCGATTCAACAAACATTACGTGCAGGGCACGCTCTACAAGTTCGCTCTCTAGAATAATCCAGAATTCAACAAGGTATGCCATTTTTTCTATAACTCATTTTTTGAGAGGTTAAAAGTAGTGAAACCTGGAGGAATTGCAAAAAACACACTGAAGAACATTGTATATCATTTTTCAGATATTTATACATTACAGGTACAAATTTATGATTATTTCAAGTTAGAGTTGTTGACTAATCCAAAACTAGTCATGTGAGACTAAAGAAAAGTTTGATGAATATGCTAGTCTCTTGTTGTTTAAAGTTAAGGAAGGTTTGCAAGTATGTGATCATATACAATAGGTCTATTACAAAGTTACAAATAATATTTGGATGATGAAATTGATGAGGGTTTTTGGTTGAGGTACAAGTTGGGTACATGGTTGAGACAAGTAGTTGATGAGTTGGCACATACAAGAGGTGTATAGTTGATGATGTTGGTGCATATTGATGAGTACCTGAAACATGATTGGTACATATTTGGTACATGGTTGGTTGCACTTGTTTATGGTACAGGTTGATTAGAGATTGTTTGGTATAGGTTGGTGCATGGTTGATGCACTTGTTTATGGTACAGGTCGGTGCATGGTTGATGCACTTGTTTATTGTACAGGTTGATTACAGGTTGAGGTACAAGTTGATGCATGGTTGATGCATGGTTCAGGTTTATTGGTACAGGTTTACAGCGATATATATCATAGTGATAGTGTGACAGTGGTTCCATCATTCTACTTCTACTTCAGGGAAGTTGGACGGGATAAGGACAGGTGGTTGTAGCCACCTTCCGGTTGTAGATGGAGAAATTAGGGGGTTGTAGCCTCCTTCTGGTTATAGACAGATAATTGGGGAGTTGGAGCTTCCCTCATGTTGTAGCCTGAGAACCTAGGGGGGTTGGAGCCTCCTTCCATTTGCAGCTGGAAAATAAAGGAACTTGGTGCTTCCAATGAATGTAATTCTTCAAGACATATAAGAAAAATCATTCTGTGGTTTTCTCTCGATTTGGGTTTCCACGTAAAACACTGGTGTACTGTGTATGTGTGTGGTTGTTCATTTCTTAGTTCTCATTATTGGATAAAAATACTACATTGATATAAAACTTGGATTAATTTGGATAAAAAAGGATTACAATTGCACTATTATTGATTCACCCCCCCTCTCAGTAATCCAACAATTGGTATCAGAGCAGGTTCCTTCGAAAATTAGTTTAACCACTAAAAGGTAGATCATGGAGAGTACCAACATGTATAAAAATGGAATACCACAGTTTGATGGACAAAAGGATGCTTTTTGTAGCATACGTATGAATACATATACACAGGCACAAGGATTTCAAGTTTGGAAATCAATTGTAGATGGATACACAGCACTAGCAGTTCCACCAACAAATGACAAAGAAGTGAAACTCGGTGAGAATAATTCCAAAGCCAAAAATGCACTTTTGAATGGTCTCAGTGATATTGTATTCACAAAAGTTGCACATTGTAAATCCGCTAAAGAGATTTGGGACAAGCTTCGAAATATTTATGAAGGAGATACAAAAGTCAAAGAAGCAAAGCTTCAAACTTATAGAGGTCAGTTCGAACAACTAAAAATGAAGGAAGATGAGAATAGTTCAGCCTACTTCTCACAAGTCGATGAAACAGTGAATGCAATCATAGGATTGGGATAAGAAATCGAAGAATCTGTAATTGTTCAAAAGGTACTAAGATCTCTTCCTATGAGATTTAACCCTAAGATATCAGAACTAGAATAAAGATCAGATCTAAACTCAATAAGCATGGACGAACTGCATGGAATCTTCACAGCATACGAAATGAGAACTGAATAGAAAAATACAGATGTGAAAGAAGCAACCTTCAAAGCATCCAAAAGATCAAAGAAGAAGAAAAAATAAGAATATAGTAGCAACAATGACGACTCAGAAGATGATAAAGAAGTGGTCAACTTTGTCAAAAGACTGAAAAAGGGAACCAACGGTAGGTATAGAGGTATTCTTCCTTTAATTTGTTTTAATTTTGATGGTATTGGTCATTTTGCTAACAAATGTCCTCATAAGAAAAAGAGAAATGATGAAGGGAAACACACATATAAAGGAAAAAGAACTACAAAGAATTTTTTCAAGAAAAACTTATGCACCAAAGAAGACATCTCATCATCAGATGAAGATGAAGTCAGTGGCAATGAGACAGGAAGATTTCTATTCATGGAAGTAAAATACTCTAACAAAGAAGACTCCGAAGAAGAATATGAAGAAGCCGAACAAGAATGTGAAGAAGTCGAAGAATAAATTGAAGAGGCAGAAGTTGACTTTCGAGAAGAATTAATGTGTTCCATAGAAGTTATCAGAAGAGAAAAGAAGAAGAACAGAAAACTACAAGCAGAACTAGACAAGAAAGAAGACACTCAAGAACTAGAACAAATGATCACAAAATTGAAGGTTCAAATAGAAGAAGATAAAAGAATTGAAGAAACACTCAAAGAACAACTAGAAGAAAAGGACAGGATCATTGGAAACTCGGAAGCAGAGATTGTCACATTAAGAAAGGATATTCAAAAGAAAAATATGCAAAATAGCTCAAAAGTTTTGGATGAAAATATCAACAATCAAAAATCTCATTTTGACAAGACTGGACTTGGATACAATCAGACAGAAAATGGATCGATCTCCAAAACAAAATATCAAGAAACATATCCAAAAAACTATGCAGAAACAATCAAATAGGATAGGAAGATATACAAGGAATATTACAGGGACACTCCTCCATCGAGAAGATTCAGATTTCAGAATCAGCAACCGACAGATAGGCCTCAAGAATAAGAAGAATTCACAAGAGCACCTCCTTTCAAAACATCCTCAACTCTCATGTATCAAACTATATTTTTTGGTTTATGTTATGCATGTAATAATTTTGGACATAAAGCTATGAATTGCAGGGCTAACAACATGAACAGTAACTACTTTGAGAATAATACACAAAGGGGTTATCCAAGAAGGCCTAGTGAGACACGAAGAAGAAGTTACAACAGGTTTGAATCTTTGAGCACTGAAGTGGAATGTTACAAATGTAACAATTTTGGACATATGGAAAAATATTGCAGAATGACAGTCCCTCCTAAAGACCTGCAATAGAACAACAACAATCACAGACAGGAACCTCAGAAAATAACATGGATAAGAAAGCAGGATCAATATAGAAATGAAGAATGCACACTCGCTCTACAAGATAAACAAAAGAAACGTGGTTGGTATGTTGACAGTGGATGTTCAAAACACATGACAGTGATAGAGACAAGTTTCTTACATTACGAAAGGAAAGAGATGGATCAGTCTCCTTTGGAAATGATGATTCAACCAAAATCATTGGAAAGGCATAGTCTGAATTGGGAACAAGAATGAAAAGGAAGAAAATGTTCTACTAGTAGAAGATATGAAACATAATCTTCTAAGTGTGAGTCAAATGTGTGACCAAGGTCATAAAGTTACTTTCGATTCACAAAAGTGTGAGATAAGAAAAGAAGGTTTAGGGAGATTGGTCGCTACATCTTCAAGAAATTCAAGCAACATATATGTGTTAAATGAAATTGGAAATGAAAAGTGTTGTCTAGGAAAGGAAGATGAAAGTTGGCTATGGCACAGAAGAATGGTGTTGGAGTTACTTCACACACACCTAGGATTTCTTTTTCCTAAGGTTTTTATTTGTTTATTAGTCATAATTAGTCATTATCCAGTCTCTTATATTTTAGGAGAGAATATTCCACCTGGAGAATATTCTCTTTCAGTTCACACTTCAGTTTGACTAGTTGAGTTGAGTTTAGATGTTGCATTGGGATCATCACCATGATAATTCGAAATTGCCTTGGTATCATCACCAGAGTGGTGCATTAGCCTTGATTCCTTGAGTTAAATCCTCACTACTTTCTATTCAGTCAGTTAACTCAACTAGGTGGCAATTCACTCCCGTAACTCCCTGAGAGACTAGAATAGGTGGAAGTTCACTCCCATAACTGTTGGTGTGTGTCCAGACCAGTCTAAAATTACACTATGGTGACTTGGTTCACCTCAAGTAGAACTCATTGAGTTATACAGAGTATATCATGTGTAAATTATTCATTATTCACAACGGTTAATGAGAATTCTTTCCATTCTTTCTCTCCTTCTTCTTCTTTTTCCAATTCTCTCCGCAAATGTGTGTATCATTTTTTAGCTAGATATATTCTATGTAGGTCAACACATTTACATGTTATCAGAGCTGACAGATTTCTAAGAAAAAGCTACACCAAAATGTTTTGCAAGTACAAAAGATTGGAGACAGCGGAAAGATGGAATTCCAAAAAGAATTCATTCTTACACCTTACAACTATTTTGCATGGAAGGAGAAAATAGTCATACATATCTGATCTAGAGGGTTTTATAGAGTAACCATGAATACAGATACAGAGCCAACATCAGCCATAGAAAAATCTAAGTACTTAAATCGCATGGATGAGGCACTCAAAACAATTTGCAGTCTTATTTCTCCCGATCTCCTTTTTCATATATCTTCCTGTAAGACTCTCAATGAAGCCTGGACCATCTTGGAAGGGCTCTTTGGAAAACAGGATGAGATGAGGGGACACATGTTGGAGGTGGAGCTGCTCACATTGGATCCAAAAAGCTTCGAGAATATCCAAGATTTGTTTACAAAATTCAAGGATTTACTGTCGCAACTCAAAGCTTGCAGGGTTGATAAATCGAAAGAGGAGAAACAAATGATTCTCACCATTATCTCCAAGCATGGAATTGAATTATCTGTATTCATATCCACATTCCATACTGTCAGATTCACCTCTGGAGCCACCTGGAAGATGACTTTTCTGAGGAATTTATCGAATCCCTGACACAAGAGCAAACCAAGCTCATCAACATAGGTGCAATCAAAGGCCCAAGGGCACATGCACTCACTGTGCATGATGGCAGCCACAAATATTATAAATCTAAATATAAATATAAGTGGAAAGCTCATGCACATACGAAGAAGGAAGGGTACACAAAACCCTTCACCGATGCCTCCGGATCCAAAGGAGAAAAGGGAAGAAAAGGAGAGAAATGCACATACTGTCACAAAGGATTCCATTCGGAATCTACATGCATGAAAAAACAAATAGATATGATGTCTCAAATACTTCAGCAAAACAACCTTGGAGATAACATCCCCGAGGGTGCAAAGAAGAAGAAGCCAGAAGATCCGAATTCCAAGAAAGGAAATTCTATCCATGCGTTGATTGTCATAAACTCCTCTCCCGATGCTTGGATTGTAGATTCAGGAGCATCACATCACATGGATGCCTCAGAAGAAGTCTATTCTTCTTTGGATTCATGCAAAGGTCCTCCTATTCTGATGGGGGATAACTCTTCTTTCGAAGTAACCGACAAAGGAAGGATTGAACTCACCAATGGAAGCTTCGAGAACGTGATGCATGTTCCCAAACTTTCTATCAACCTTCTCTCTATATATCAGATGACAAATTATGGCACCAAAAATAAAGTCGTATTCACACCAAATTCTTTGGACATATACGACATGAAAACCAACTCCAGGGTTGCTACCGGTGAGGTAAATCATCAGTCTAGATTGTATGCATTTTCTGAATTCATTGAACCTGATTATGCTTTATTGCTTACTCATGCTGATGAAAGTAGTATGATATGGCACAAAAGGTTTGGACATTTGAATTTCAGATACATGCAACAACTTAGCAAGCACATATTAGTTGATGGTCTACCAGACATCCATTTCTCCAAGGGAGTATGTGAGGGATGTGTTCTCGAAAAACACCCTCAAGAGAAATCCGTCAAAGGAAAGTCTCAGCGAGCTTCTGCACCTTTAGATTTGATCCACAGTGACCTCATGGGTCCTTTTCTGCATCCATCGATCAACAAAGAGAGGTTTGTTCTCATTTTTGTTGATGATTTCTCACGTTTTACTTGGATCTACTTTCTCAGGAAAAAATCTGAGGTCTTTCAACACCTCAAAGATTTCAAAGCTTTGGTTGAGACACAATCCAGAAAGAAGATCAAAGTCCCTTGAACTAATAACGGGGGAGAGTATGTGAATCATGAGATTCATAATATTTTCCATGAGGCAGGGATTCAATTGCAACATACAATTCCCTATACTCCGCAGCAAAATGGAGTTACTGAGCGGAAAAATAGATCTCTAAAGGAGATGGCATATTGTATGTTGCATGAAAAGTCACTACCACAGGTACTATGGGACGAAGCACTTAACTGTGCAACATAAATCGAAAATAGATCTCCTCATAGTTCTGTCAAGGATAAGACCCCCTACGAGGCTTGGAGCGGCCTCAAATCGGAAGTGGCCAACTTTCACATTTTTGGTTCACGTGCATGGGCTCGGATTCCCTCTGAAAAGAGGAAGGAACTTGATCCACAGAGAACTGAGTGCATATTTGTTTGATACCCCGATGGTGTGAAGGGATATCAACTTATTGATCTTTCCTCATACCGACTCATCATTGAGCGTAGTGTCCAATTCAAGGAAAGTGTCCCGCATGTACCTCAACAGTCGCATGCAGAAACCTTCACTCTTCCACCTGTCTGAGATGATGAGCATGCACATGTTGACTCTTCTTTAGACGAGAGTTCTGATTCATAGGACTTAGATGATTCAGATTCAGAGTCGATATAGTTAGATGCAGATTCAGAGCATCCAGATGTAGTCATAGAGCTAGAGAAAAGGCCCAAGTGGGCACAGACTACTCTTCAGGATGCAAGGGATCTCGTTGTTGATCTAGCCGATACTAGGAGGACTCGATCTGATTTCGAGGATCCTCCTATTGTACTCACTTCCATTGAATCATTTCCTTCCAGGCATCTTTTCTTGGTTCAGTCTTCAGATCCACAATCTTATGGCGAAGCTGCTGGAAATCCCTTTTGGGAATCCGCCATGCAGGAGGAGTACAACTCCCCCCTCGAGAACCAGACTTGGGATCTGGTCCCCCTTCCTTATGGGAGGAAACTTGTCAGATGCATATGGTTCTATAGGACCAAGAGCACAGTGGATAGACAGATCAGTAGATACAAAGCTAGGCTTGTTGCCAAAGGCTTTCAGCAGGTTCATGGTATTGACTATGATGAGACCTTCGCTCCAATAACGAATATGGATTCCATATGATTGGCCCTTGCCATTGCGGTAGCCAAGGGATGGGAAGCCCATCAAATGGACATGAAGAATCCATTTCTTCACGGTTATCTCTCTGAGGAGATCTACATGGAGCAGCCCCAGGGATTTATGCAAGACTCATCTTTGGTCTGTCGACTAAAGAAGTCACTTTGTGGCCTCAAGCAGGTTCCGAGGGCATGGTATGCCAATATGGACTCCTACCTGTTGTCACAGAAATTTGTACGGTGTAAATTAGACCCAAGTGTATACATGCTCAGGACGGCTAATTCAATTCTACTTTTAGTTCTGTATGTCGATGATTTGTTGATCACCAGTTTCTCAACTTCAGCGATAGCTGCAGTCAAGAGGATTCTTCATGACAGATTTTTGATGATGGACATGGGTCTGCTACACTTCTTCCTTGGAATTGAGATCAGTCAGGATGCATCAGGCATCAAACTGTCTCAAGACAAGTATGCACGAGATCTCCTTGAGATATTTCACATGACAGACTGCAATTCTGCTCCGACTCCTTTCCTATCAGGAGTCAAACTTGAGGATGGCGGGGAGACTCCACTGGTTAACAACACACTGTACAGACAACTAGTGGGGAGCTTGTTGTATCTCACACACTCCAGACCAAACCTCTCATATGCAGTTGGTGCAGTTTCCAGGTTCATGCAGGAGATACATTGGAAAGCTACAAAGCATATCCTTCGATACGTACAGGGAACCATCACCTTTGGGATTCATTATGCAGTAGACTCTACATTATATCTCATTGGTTTTACTGATTCTGAATGGGATGGTGATATCATTGATCGCAAGTCCACATCTGGTTACTCACTCAGTCTTGGTTCCAGGCCTATCTGTTGGTCGAGCTAGAAGCAAGCTACCATTGCTCTATTTTCAGCCGAGGCAGAGCACAGAGGGGTAGTTAACATAACCATTCAGGCTATGTGGCTACACCATTTTCTCACTGAGTTGGGCATTCAGTTTCATTGGTTGATCGTCATCTGGTGTGACAACCAGAGCACTCTGAAGTTCTGTAGAGATCTCATTCAGAGGCAATGGATGAAGCACATCAAGATCCACATGCACCAAATCCGAGACTTAGTACATGAGGGGATCATCAACTTACAATTATGTCCTTCAGCAGAACAGACAATAGACATTTTCGCCAAGACCTTCACTGAGCAGAAATTTCATTCTCTACGAGGTCGTCTTCGAGTGAAGGACACAGTTGCCTAGAAACTATAGTTCTTCTTTTTACATA
>ML790015.1:906331-919996 GCA_009831015.1 Picea engelmannii | reverse complement strand
TCCAGTCTCCTATATTTTAGGAGAGAATATTCCACCTGGAGAATATTCTCTTTCAGTTCACACTTCAGTTTGACTAGTTGCGTTGAGTTTAGATGTTGCATTGGGATCATCACCATGCAACATTGGGATCATCACCATGATAAGTAGACCTTTCCTTGGTATCATCACTAGAGTGGCACATTAGCCTTGATTCCTTGAGTTAAATCCTCACTATTTTTTGTTCAGTCAGTTAACTGAAGACTAGTTAACTAGTTAACTCAACTAGGTGGCAGTTCACTCCTGTAACTGCCTGAGAGACTAGAATAGGTGGCAGTTCACTCCCATAACTTTTGGTGTGTGTCCATATCACTCTATACCACCACTATGGTGACTTGGTTCACCTCAAGTCGAACTCATTGAGTTATACAGAGTATAGCATGTGTAAATTATTCATTATTCACAATGGTTAATGAGAATTCTTTCCATTCTTTCTCTCCTTCTTCTTCTTTTTCCAATTCTCTATGCAAATGTGTGTATCATTGTTTAGCTAGATCTATTCTATGCAGGTCAACACAGTTACAAATGGGTCACAAACATTTTGATAACCTTTTCAAGGTCAGCAAAAGAGAAGCAATCAGAGAAATTCCCCAGATCACGAAACCAACCAACACTTTATGCAAGCATTGTCAACAAGGAAAGAAAACAAAGACTAGGTTCAAATCAAAGGAACATTCAACAAAAAGACCACTAGAAATTATGCATATTGATCTAGTTGGACCAACTAAAACAAAGGGATTAAAAGGTGAGAAATACTTCATGTTATTAGTTGATGATTATACAAGAATGACTGCAGTTTTCTTTCTCAAGAATAAGTCAGAAGCTTTTGAAAACTTCAAGATCTACAAGGAAATGGTTGAAAATGAAATGGATTCAAAAATCAAATGCTTGATATATGATAATGGAGGAGAATTCACCTCAAAGGAATTTATAGATTACTGCAGCAATAATGGAATAAAAAAACAATTCTCCATTGCTAGGACACCTCAACAGAATGGTGTTGTTGAAAGAAAGAATAGGACAGTACAGGAAATGAATCGAACAATGCTAATGGATTCAAAATTGACAGATATTTTTTGGAAATAGGCAGTGCATACAACAGTCTACATTCAAAACCGAGTAATGCTCATAAACAACACTGACAAAACTCCTTACTAACTATGGAAAGGAAGACCAACAAATGTAAAGCACTTAAGAGTTTTTGGAAGCAAATGCTATATCAAAAGAAAAGATGGAGGAATGGTAAAGTTTGACTCTCATGTGGAAAAAGGAGTACTCGTTGGTTACTCAAGTACAAGGAAAGCATACAAGTGTTACAATCTAAGATTAAACAAAGTTGTGGAAAGCTTGATAAAATATGCAGACTAGAATCAAAGGAAGAAGAAAATAGATCAATGAAACAACCCTTAGAAGAAGAAGCAGAAGATGAAAACGAATTATAAGAGGAAGATGAATAGAATCTGACAGAAACAGAAGAGCAAGTTCAGCAAGTGTCTCCAAAGACACCTAGCAGACGAGTACAGAAGAATCATCCTTTCGATCAGATTATCGGAAACAAAGATGCAAGAGTTGAGACTAGATGAAAAATCCATTCACCAGAACAAACACACCTAGCACTCTTATCTACAATTGAACCAAATTGTTTCGAAGAAGCCAGCAAGGATGAATTTTGGAATAAGGCCATGGATGAAGAATTGGATCAAATAGAGAAAAATGACATTTGGGAATTGGTTCCAAGACCAAAGAATAAGAATGTGATCGGCACAAAGTGGGTCTTCAGGAATAAATTGAATGAAGGTGGACATGTTACAAGGAACAAAGCTAAATTGGTATGTAAAGGATATGCACAGGTTGAAGGAATCGACTTTGAAGAGACATTTGCCCCATTTGCCAGAATGGAAGCATTCCGTTTGATTTTAGCTTATGCATGCTCCAAAAATATTTAAATGTATCAAATGGACGTAAATCATATTTTTTGAATGGGGAACTTGAAGAAGAAGTCTACATTGAACAGCCAAAAGGATTTCAGTTGTCAGAGAATGCAAATTATGTGTGTAAACTAAAAAGGGTCTTGTATGGTCTAAAACAGGCTCCTAGATCATGGTACTCTAGACTGGATAAGTATATGTAGAAGGCAGAGTTCAAAAAAGGAAGTGAAGACAACAACCTCTACATCAAGGTAAGTCAAGGTAATATTTTATTAGTTGAAGTTTATGTTGATGATATTATTTTTGGTAGTGATGATGACAGGTTAAACCATAGATTTTCAAAAGATATGCAAAATGAATTTGAAATGTCATTACTTGGAGAACTATCCTTCTTTCTAGAACTTCAAATACAT
Organism: Picea engelmannii; assembly: GCA_009831015.1. Lineage (NCBI taxonomy): Eukaryota > Viridiplantae > Streptophyta > Pinopsida > Pinales > Pinaceae > Picea > Picea engelmannii. Next base: position 917,619 of record ML790015.1, on the reverse strand, counting down.
CAAAGCAACCAAGGAATTTTTATTTCTCAAACCAAGTATATCAGAGAAATTCTAAAGAGGTTTGGAATGGAAGATTGCAAACTAGTTATCACTCCCATGCAAACCAGTTGCAAGTTGAACAAAGATGATGATTCGAAGTCTACAGATCAGAGGAAATATATGTCAATGATTGGAAACCTACTATATGTGACAACATTCAGACCAGATGTAATATAGGTAGTTGGACAAGTGGCACGATTTCAAGCAGCACCAAAGGAATCACATGTATTAGAAGTAAAGAGGATTTTCAGATATCTCAAAGGAACATAAGAGTTTGGATTATGGTATCCAAAAGGAAAGTATCTATCACGTATTGCCTACACAGATGAAGATTAGGCAGGTTGTATTGATGACCGATGAAGCACCAATGGAACAGTGTTCTACTTGGGTGAGTGTTTGGTATCATGGCTAAGCAAGAAACAATCATCAATATCCTTATCTACAGCCAAGGCAGAGTATATTGCAGTAACATCATGTTGTACATAGGTTCTTTGGATGAAAAAAACTCTGAAAGATATACAGGTTGAGTATGATGAACCCATTCCAATCTATTGTGATAATACCAGCACCATCAGTATCTCTAAGAATCCAATGATGCACTCCAAGACGAAGCACATTCCAATCAAGTATCATTTTCTACGGGAGCAGGTTGTAGAAAAGAACATTAGATCTGAGTATGTAGGCACAAAAGAACAAGTGGCAGACATCTTTACAAAACCACTTCCATGGGAAGCCTTTGAATATCTTCGCCAGATACTTGGAGTTATTTCTACTCCAAAATGAATTCTTTTTGAATGCTTATCTTATATGTATTATATTTACATGAGGAAGCACCATAAGAGGACAGTTCATTCAGGGGGAGAAGCCCCAGATGGAAAGATACCTTTGCCATTGATGAAGAAGGGGGAGAGATTTATCAGATGAGAGGATAGAGGCATGGTTCCAAGGGGAGCCAATTTATCAGATGCAGAGGACAAAGGCATGGTTCCAGGGGGAGCATAAGTGATATGATTTTAGAATTGAATCAGAGTGTTTCCATCAATGACAAAGGGGGAGATTGTTGATTAAGGTTGGCTGTCATTGATGTCAAGCCTTGAAGAAATATCGATAGCACAAAGGTTTGGGTAATGGACCCAAGTTTGTTTGATGTAAATATGAATCATTATTGTCTTGTCATGGTTGATAATAAGTAGAAATGGATGAACTCCAAAGTGGTCCCCTTATGGTGAAATCCCTCATGGGAAGACGCTTTGCGGATTGAGTTATCCTAGAAGTATGGTTAGAGAACCCATGCTTATTTGTGGAATAATGAGATTAAGGTCAATGAACTTGTCAGTGAAACTATCCTAGATGGATAATGATTTTGATTCCATTTATGGTGGTATGTGTAATGTCACTTAACTCCTCACGGTTAGAGAGTTATGGCCATGAGAAGTTGGAGAACCCAGGCTTAGGTAATAGACCCAAGTTTGTTTGATGGATAATGTTATGAGTTTTGATATATTTTTAGGTAATACTATTCTATATGGATGGTACATGTCATTCAATTTCTTGTCGTATGTGGAACATCACATAACTCCTCACGGTTTGAGAGTTATGGCCTTACGAAGTTGGAGGACCCTCTTATGTCATATAGAAGCCCCAAAGGTCAAAGTAGTCAAAGTGGTTTAAGATATTTTAGAAGGTAAATAATAAAGTGAAGTGATGAGTGTACTATAATTCAAATTGAATACAAAATAAATTATTTAAATAATAAATTTAATGGAGAAATTAGAATTCGGTTAACCCTAAAATAAGGAAAGTGGGCAAAGTGACCTAGAAGATGTTTCTAAGGAAGCTACTTGGAGAGTATAAATAAGAGTCAAGGCTCTCTCATTTTAGAAACACTTGAGAATATTGAATACCTATAATTTTTTGAGGTAACCAAAGGATATCTAAGCCAAATTTCTGAGGAAAGTGAAGAAAAGAAGGTCCGAATTCAAGGAAGGATAAATTTTTTTGATGATGCTTTCTAAGGTATGTGTTTTACAGGTCATCTCACCATTTTCGCAATAATTTTTTTTCTACAATGATTCAGACCATGAAATTTCTATTCCATTTAGGAAATATATACAAGTATCTTTGGTAAAAAATTCATCTTGTGGGTCGTTGTATTTTTGGAGTTACACTCCATGGAAAATAGGGTTTGTGGCTAGTCCTGAAACTAGTCAAAAACAAGTGTTTCGGGTAAAATCGTCATAACTTCTTCATAATAGATTAAAATTCAGTGAGACAAAAAAATTTGGTTATATTACAGTTTTTAGTATGTTGTGCAATAGTTTCATATCAATTCAACAAATATTCCATGCAAGGCATGCTCTACAAGGTCGCTCTCTAGAATAATCCAGAATTCATAAAGGTATGCCATTTTTTCTATAACTCCTTTTCTGAGAGGTTCCAAGTAGTGAAACCTGGAGGAATTGCATAAAACACATTGAATAACATTGTATATAAGTTTCATATCTCTTAGTAAGTTATCATTGCAGATAGCAGCCGGTAGTTGAGTTGATGCAGTCGATCCAAGAATCGATCCCAGGTTTCAGTGCCTGTCATAGCCCATAGGCAACCTTCTCGAACTCTACCCTATACGGAGGAGGAAACGGATACATATACCTTTACCCACCTTTATCTATACCTTTACCTATACCTCCTCAACTAGAAGGAAACGAATCCTTCCACCTCGATTCGGAACAACCATCGGGGAACATTGGAGGGGAATTGAGACCGCCCCAGGGTTGGTTTTATTGATGCGCTGCTTGACCTAGGGCCCTAAGTTGTCCGTTGTCGTCGGAGGGCCACTTTCATCAATATAGAAAGATGTTCTGGGAAAGTCTATTTTCACCTTCCCCGTCGTATGTTTTGTCATGGTGTGGCGCTCCTCTCTAGTTCATTTCACTTATATTATTGACTCAGCATTCATTCATAGCGGGGTGCTTGCTTTCTGGATCAGTAAGCCGTTAGGGATAATTTATTCATTGCAGGTACAAAGTTATTATTATTTCAAGTTAGTGTTGTTGACTAATCCAAAACTATTCATGTGAGACTAAAGAAAAGCTTGATGAATATGCTAGTCTCTTGTTGTTTAAAGTTAAGGAAGGTTTGCAGGTATGTGATCATATAAACCAGGTCTATTACAGAGTTACAAATCATATTTGGATGATGAAATTGATGAGGGTGTTTGGTTGAGGTACAAGTTGGGTACATGGTTGAGACAAGTAGTTGATGAGTTGGCACATACATGAGATGCATAGTTGATGATGTTGGTACATATTGGTACATAGTTGATGAGTACTGACACATGATTGGTACATACTTGGTGCATGGTTGGTTGCACTTGTTTATAGTGCAGGTTGATTACAGATTGTTTGGTACAGGTTGGTGCATGGTTGATGCACTTGTTTATGGTACAGGTTGGTGCATGGTTGATGCACTTGTTTCTGGTACATGTTGAGGTACAGGTTGATGCATGGTTGATGCATGGTTCAGGTTTATTGGTGCAGGTTTACAACAGTATATCTCAAAATGATAGTGTGACAATGGTTCCATCATTCTACTTCTACTTCAGGGTGGTTGGACAAGGCAAGGACAGGTGGTTGTAGCCACCTTTCACTTGTAGCCGGAGAAATTAAGGGGTTGTAGCATCCTTTTGGTTGTAGCCAGAGAATTGGGGAGTTATAGATTCCCTCAGGTTGTATCCTGAGAACCTAGGGGATTGGAGCCTCCTTCCATTTTCATCTGGAAAACAAAGGAATTTGGTGCTTCCAATGAATGTAATTCTTCAAGACATATAAGAAAAAGCATTCTATGGTTTTCTCTTGATTTGGGTTTCCACGTAAAACAATGGTGTATTGTGTATGTGTGTGGTTGTTCATTTCTTATTGCTCATTATTGGATAATAACACTACATTGATATAACACTTGGATTAATTTGGATAAAAAAGGATAAAAATTGCGTTATTATTGATTCACCCCCCCTCTCAGTAATCCAACACTCAAGACTTAAATAGGAAGGAATTTGATTTGCTTCCCTAGTATGATCACCAATCTATTGTGTTGGTTTTGTCACATGGGTGAGCAAAAACACAACACTTACTTGCATAGTTAAGTCAACTAAACAAGACAAAGAGTTGTGAGTTGATTAGATAATCAAACATGCATGAAACAAGGAAATAAAAATGAAATGAAACAAATGTTAGAAAAACTTTCAAGAACTAGAACCATGAAAAATGAAAATCACAATTATATAGCTACCAATGGATGAATATATTGATAGGATAGCACTGTAGAGAAAGAAAGGGAATTATGAATCCCCTCTTCCTCCTTGGGAGGGATCTTGAGTTCCCTAATAGAGATCTCTTCTCTTCATGCAATGGCAAGTAACAATGGTGAATAAATACAATGTCAATCCTCTCAATAGGTGAGTGGAATGGCCCTTGTTATAGTGCTTGAATGATTCAAAGAGAAATGAGGATTCTCCAAGAAGAATTCTTGCAACATAACAATATCTTGAAAATCTTGTTTTCTTAGCACACCCATGGCACATATTTATAGTTTCCATTCATGGAAATATATAACTGGTTCATGATGTGAACAAGGGTCCTTTGAGGGTACTTCTTAGGCCTTGACCAGCCTCCAAGCTATATTTTTCTCAGATTTGAGTGTCAAATCATGTTGGAGGTCAGACTGGAAGTGGTTGGGAGGCCGACAAGATTCATAAATGCATCATTCATGAGAAGTGCAAGGGTTTTCTTGTAGACAATCATGCATCATGTGCACAGTGCGCAAATAGGGTTGTGTTAGCCCGCACATAGTGTGTGTGCTTCCTTTGGTGAATTTGTGCATATTGATTTATGAACAAAGTATATATTTTTACGCCCTTTTATGGATTTTTATGTCGTAGGTGTACTAATTTTTGTTGGAACTAATGTCTTTCTTCAATTGTTGTTTGTAATGTTGAAAACAATTTTTTGGTGATAACACCCAATCTTGGGATCTGTGTCTACCTCGAGATCTATGCCTAGTATTAAATAGGCCACAAAACCGACTGTGGTCTGTACCTTGGGTAACCGACAACATCAACTTAAAATCCACCCCTGGGAATCTCCATCGAGTGTGGCGCAATGGTTAGGGCATTGGAGTGTTGTATGGTGAGTTGTGGGGTCAATCCTCGTCGACCACACCATATGTTATGGAATTTTTTTATATGGTTATAACTTATAGTTTGTATCATCATAGATTTCAGGCTTAGCACTCAATACATAACAATGTACAAAAACAGTATCGAGGGATATTCCCTTGGCCCTATCGTCCCGCCAATTCAACCTCCAATAAAACTTAAATACAAATGAACATGTAAGAAGTTAAGCCACATGGCAAGGGTGTAACAATAGGTTTCTTCATTGTTGGCCAAGAGATCCGAGTTCGAACCATTGGTCTCTAACAAATATTATTCGACCTTATCCATATTAGGCCAATAGGATACTACCACATGGAAGTTTTTCATCGGTCCACCTAAGCCTGTACGAACTTGCCACGTGTCAATATCTAATTGGCCCACCTGGAATTGTACAGTTTCCATGTCACCTTTCCAACTCATATGTATGGATGTGTAAAATAATGTCGCGTATCACCCTTCCAGTGGTTCCACATGTCACACCCTTTTAACCTTTTTACTTGGTTTGACCAAAAAATTGATTGGCCATAACATTTGCATACAAACTCTGTTTGAGTCGATTTTTTCACTATTGGAAAGCTATAACCGAGCTCTATGCAATGAAGTCATTTTTTAGAGAATTTAGATGATAAAATTTTGAGCATTTTTGGATCCTCCTGGACCTCTTTTAGTGTTCTAGATCCTCCTGGATTACTTTTCTCTAAAACATGCTTCAAGCTCCTTTTTCAACTAAGTCGTTATCTTTCAAATTAAAACGCTTGTAAAAAATTCAAGTTAATTTTTTTTTTCCGGATTAGTTAATGAAAAATCCTCGAATTTACATCAGAGGAGTTACCACAAAATCCTTCGCTGAAAATTGGAGGATTTACCTCCAACTTCACCAATAAAAAAGTAGCAACCTCACAACCCAACCCTATAACTACTCTTTATCACAAATGTTGTTGCCAACTCCTCTGATGTATTGGATTAGTTCGTATAAACTCCTCTGATACATCATGGAATTTATTTTCAACCCTTTCAATGAACCATGACATGCTTAGTGGAAATTATTATGATATACATCAGAGGAATTCCCACAAAGTCCCCCAATGTGTATCGTCAGACTTGCTTCTAACTCGGTCGATTTAAACCCACCTCTCTGCATTTATTACGAAATTGCCAAAAACAAAAATTATAAATAAATGATCCCTCTTGGCCCTCATTGTTTCATTAGTTTCCGTGAAAAGGAAAGAATATCCAAGTGGAAGAAAACTTGACCCGAAGTTCACTCACCCTCCAACAACCATCAGTTTCTACATGTCACCAAGTTGATAGGTAAATCATACTACTACTATTTCCTACTATATATATGGTTAAGTTGTATTCTCTTTGTTTAGTTTTGTTCCATAGAAATATGAGTCCTCCAAAAACCTTCACGGAAGTGACCCCTCACCCCTCCCCCTTTATATAATCCTTTGTTGTCTTGGCATGACCCTGTCATCCAACATAGTTAATTAATATCGATACCTTGTTACAAAATGAGAAAAGGACCTCAACAGTAATTGAGGTTTAATATGAATTTTCTGGGATAAAGAAGGTTGACCCCAAGCTTGTACTGCACATTACACTGATACTTATCATGAAAAGGATGAAACTCCTATTACTTTCATTAACTACCATATCAATCCCTCCGTCTCCATCAGAAACTTATCCACGAACTCCTCGATGACTGTTGGTGAAATTCACAACAATTTCCCTGAATTACACTTTAACCTTATCGAAGAACTTCTCGCCAACTCTTATGATGTTTCGGAGGAGTTATTTTTAACTCCTCAAATACATCAGAGGAGTTAAAGTTAACTTTGTTTATTCCTTTTGATCCATTATTTTCATAGGCGACCTTGCCATTAACTTTCCCGATAGACCATCGACACCCTTCTCACTAACTCTGTCGAGGCCTATTAGATCCTTTCACATTCGTCCTTTTGATAACCTTCAGAGGACGTGTTACTAACTTCTCGGATTTGCATCAAAAAAGTTGACATTAACTTTTTCGATTTTGACTTTTGAGCACCTTTTAAGCCAATTTCTTCTATAACGTTCACTAGATTACTCACCATTCCTGCCATCATTTTATCATCGTCAAATAATTATATTCCACCAAACGTCATCTCAAGAGAATCCTACGATAGTTGAATATTCTTAGAAAAATTAAATTTTATGTGATTCATGATTTTTTATTAATACTAATCCCATATTTTCTTCACATCTTCAGATATATCTCCAAGAAAGAAAATGACTAGAAAAAATCCAACAACCAAGGCCTCTAGAACACTTGGATATCCCTCCAGAATTTTCCCTTGTCAAATTTATCCTATGTATGCTTACCAAGTACGTAACCTTGACAAACACCTTCGAAAAAATAGACATATAGAAACCTTATAAACATTTTTTTTGCTAAGCTATCACAAATAGTTATGATTGATATGGAAAGACCACTCATGCCAAAATTTGCTCACCTCATATAAATGAGTGAGAAGTAAAACATATAGATACTTGGAATCAAAGTTAGAGAAAAGATGCAGCAGGGAATGATGATCAACTTTAACAACAGTCGTAGCACCATTGTTCATATCACTAATGAGTCACCATGGAATTAGATGTGAACTCAACTTTCCTACCTAAACCAAAATGATTAATCTAGAAGATAGAGAGGAGATTGGTCAACAATGAAGGCACACAAAGAACATTATGAAATTTCCCATCAACCACATCAATAGATCCTCTCCCATAGACCTCAATAGGGGTATTATTGCTCATTAAGGTAGTTTTCATAGTACAAGGCTCCAAATATGAAAATTCACCTTTAGAGGAAGTCACGTGGTGTGATACAGCTCATTCAAGTACCCATGAAGAAGGATGAAATTCAACTACTACAAGTGCTATAGTTAGGTCCTTAATTTTCCCTTTGTTTTCATGTTCCTTTGAAGACTACTCTATTGATGAAATTTGTTTGGAAAAATTAGGCACCTTGATATTGTTCTTCTCGATAATATGAGTAAGATGATCAAGTTTCTTCTTCATGCATTTATGTTCATCGTGCCCAATATTATTTCAATAGGCACACTTGACCCTTTCATTTTTGGGTTTTTCACCCTTGGAATAAGAGATCTCAGAAGAAAATTTGTATTTTTTCTCCTTCTTCTTCTCATGGTCCTTTTTATCTATGTTCCCAAGCTTCTATTTGTTTTTGTTCAAGGATTTTAACAACTCCTTAGTGCCCTGATTTGTATCAAGGGCATGTTCTTTTGAATTCTTTCAAGAACCCATCTACAAAAGCTTATCTTTCTCTATGGTCATCAAAGTAGTAAAATCATCAAGGGATGGCATCTTCCAAGAAGTTCCAAAATCATTCTTGGTGTCATTGGAATGTGGAAATGAAAATAGAGTAATTAGGACCAAGTTTGGAAAGAATGGACAAAACAAGTTGTTTGTCCTCCTTGTCAATCTCACACAAATTCAATTGCAACCTCAGGAATTTAAACTTGGAGAGAAAACCATGGGTGGTGTCAAAACAACTTAGGCTCAAGATGATGAGCTCATTCTCCAACTGGTGTCCCCTTAGCACATCCAATTTCCCAAATAATATTTTCTTAGTAATCCAAATATGATTTGGTGAACTTGCATATTCAATGTGAAAAAGATATTGGGAGTTGGTGCTTCCTTCTAGTGGGTGCTAGAGAAAACAGAGAGTTGGTGCTCTCAGCAAGTTGCAGCTTGCAAAACTGAGGTTGCAGCCTCATTATGAGTAGGTGCTCATATGTATGATAATGTAAAGAATGTAAATATTACTTATCATATAAAGAAAAAGAGGTTTTTACCCTGTATGGGTTTCCTCGAGAAATATTTGTCTCTGTGTTTCTCATATATGTGATTGATGTTGAATGTGCCATTGTTTATTTCCCTGCATTATTGTGATCATGATTGAGTGCCTCATAAAGATTCTAAAAGAAGCATAATTGTTTAAGCATGGTGACAACTGATTCACCCCCCCCTCTCAATTGTCCAACAATTGGTATCAGAGTGGGTTCCTTTTATTCAAAGGTAGATCTGTAAGCTTAAACATGACAAGTCATGAAGGGACTTCAGCCACTAAGCCCCCTTTGTTTGATAGAACAAATTTTTCCTTATGGAAGATTAGAATGAGAACATACTTAATGGCCTTGGGTGCTGATGTTTGGGATGTAGTAGAGACTGGATATACAAAGCTTGTTGTGCTAGCCTCCAAGGATGATAAGTTAGAGTTTAGTTTTAATGCTAAGGGAATGAACGCTATCTTGAATGGACTTGTTGAAGCTGAGTTTGTAAAGGTGATGCATCTTGAAACTGCCAAAGCAATGTGGGATAAACTTATTAGCAGTTATGAAGGAAATGAGAAAGTAAAAGATGACAAACTTCAAACATACAGATTGAAATTTGAACAACTAAAGATGAATGAAGATGAAACAATTAGCAAGTATTTTTTAAGAGTTGAGGAATTTGTAAATGCCATGAAGGGTCTTGGTGAGAAGATTGAAGAACCATTTTTAGTCCAGAAGATTTTAAGATCCCTGCTTGATAAATTTAATTCAAAAGTCTTTGCAATAGAAGAACTAAGTGATCTTAAAACTCTGTCCATTGATCAACTCCTAGGAACTCTAACTGCATATGAAATGAGAATTAACAAAGATAAATTTAGTACTAGAGAAGCATATTTTAAAGCAGACAAGAATATTGATTCAGAATTAGATGATATTGAGGCAAAATTTGTGAGAAGGTTAAAGAAAGGATCAGGAAAATATCACGGAAAGTTGCCCTTCAAATGCTTTAACTGTGGTAAGATAGGTCATTTTGCATCTAAGTGTCCCCATCAGAAAAAGGACTAGAACTTTGATGATAAAAAGAAGTACAAATACAAGAAATATAATAAGAAGAAAAGTTTGGTTGCAAATAATGACAATTCCTCATAAGACACCTATAGTGACGCTTCCTGTGAAGATAAGGCAAATGACTTCATGCTTATGGCCAAAGAGGATTATGATAATAAAATCATAGGCAGTGATTATCATGATGAAGAAGCTATGGTTGATATGGAAGGAGAACTGATCAGTGCACTGGAGGAAATTGACAGACTCAGAATTAAGAATAGAAAGAAAAATTAATTGTTGATACAATTCGAGAAAGACAGTAAACATCATGATGAAGACTTTGCCCTGCTGAAAGTGAAATTAGAAGAGGCAAAGAAAATAGAAGACATACTAAAACAACAGTTGTAATAGAAGAAAGCCAGTTGTGAATCCTTAGAAGAAGAGATAGTAAAAACCAGAAAAGAAATGGAGAAGTTTAAGGGATTGTATCACCAAAATATGGCAAGTATTAAAGCCTCAGAAGGATTAACCTCCATTCTAAATCAGCAAGGAAATCCAAAGTTGAAAGCTAGATTGGGATATGAAGAAGGATCATGTAGTAATCATCCAAGTAATACAGAACCCATCAAGTTTGTCAAATCCTCAAACATTGACAATAGTCACTCTGTAGAAACAAAGAAAGAAAATCAGCCACCAAGAAAGAATGAAAGAAAAATTACCAGAACCAAATTTGTAGATCAGAAAGATTATCAGCATGAAAGAACTCGGCCTCGTCAAAGAAGACAGATTTTTTCAAGGTACAAAGGTTTTTTCTATGGATACTGTTTTTTCTGCTCTAATTTTGGTCACAAAGCTATAAACTGTTCTTTAAGATTTAGATATGAACAATCAAGATTTTCAATGAATAACTATCTTACACAACAAAGATTGAGACATCCAAGCAACAAACAATCACAGACCATAAATCATGTGATGACTAGGAGAAGGACACAGGTGAAACACAACAAAAGTTATGAGCATAACAATCGTTATGATCTATTATTCAGTGAACCAGAATGTTACAACTATCATAATTATGGACATAAAGCTGCAGACTGTCGCTTAAGGAATTACAATCCAGACTTGATCCCCACTGCTGAAAATGTCAAGGT
>ML790015.1:850848-893187 GCA_009831015.1 Picea engelmannii | reverse complement strand
GCAAATATTAAAGGTAAGGAATACAATACGAAATGAGGTCAACACTCTCATAGTGTTGTGACCAAGCATTCTTCCATGGCAATCTGAAACTAACACACGAGGTTTCTCCTAGAGGAGGTGTTAGTCATATCAGACAAAGTATTACCTCTATATTCTCACATGCTATCAAGTATAATACTTTATGACGATTGCTATCTCAACTAAAGTCATCAGCTTGTCATGTGTACCTTTGAATCTTGATTAATCAAACCTGGAGCCTTGTCCTCAAAAGTGAGTGCTTGATTTTCTTCCAGGTCTCCTTCACTCAAGTGATGAGTACTTTCTTCAACCTGTCTATTGTACTAAGACAATACGCTATCTTGACAGAAGGTTAGGTTAGAGGATAAGCTCTGTGATCAACTTTTAATTCTTCTAATAATTTGATCATAGCTTCAACATGCAACACTGATCAAGATAATTTCATAACAAATAGATGCATATTAGAATAATCACACCTGGGTTGCAACATTCCTCTGAATGTGTTGGATCTTGAGATCCTTCTGGATCTATGGAAAGAGATCCCTTTTCCTGCAAATACTCTTTAGGATATAACCATTAAACATATGTAAGTACATACCTCTGATAGCATTTGCAGGTAGAGACTCCATCTGGTAGCAGCGGTAACCATTGCCAACTCTTGAGAAAACTTCAAGGGTGATTGCAACTAGTTATACGGCTACAACTGCAACTGCAGCTAGTTCTGAGACTGCAACTGCAACTACAACTTAGGGTTTTGTGAGGAAACCCTAATTTTTCAAACTTCAAATTTTGAAAATCTGGTCCAAGGGATAGATGCGTTGAGTTGAGGCGAGTTAGCTGGTGCAGTCGAAATTTCAAAAATCCAACTTTTACCTCTTCAAATATGATCTGTGGATTTCTGGACTGGGGCTTCTAGTTTTCTGGTACTTCTGGTACTCTGGTACTTCTGGTACTTCTGGTACTTCTGGTACTCTGGTTTTCTGGTTTTCTGGTACTTTGTGAAACTAGGGTTTCACTTTCCAGGAGATCTAGCCACTGAAAAGGTGCACTCTAGGTTCCAAATTGATCCTTGGGGGAGGGTGCAACTTTCTAGGAGGTTAGGGAGCTGAAAATACTCACTTTTGCAAAACCCTAATTTTTTGGTACGATAACAGTGACATTTTTCCTCGTGCGAAATATGCTTCCTTCAGGTTGGCTCTGATACCATGTTCATTTTTATGCCATTATTATAGTTCTTTGCATTTCAATAGATAAGATCATCATAAGAACAAGATCACTGAGAAATACACATTCACAAGAGACACAACATTTATCATGGGAAACCCTCTAGGGGAAGAAAACCCAGCAAAAACTTCCTTATCATAAATAGCTTATACAATGTTCAAGAGACAACTCAAACCAATACAGATAGTCCTCTGCAAGAGATGCGCCACTCTTCTCCCTCTCTCCAACTGGTATTGCAGCTTGCCTCATAAGAGAATGAGAAAGTGAGTTGTGTGTTTGAAGTGAGGCGCTAGCCTCTTATTTATACAAGACTAGCACGTGTGAAAGGTCACAACTGGCAGGGTCGACCTCTCACTCTGGGTGGGTAAACCCACCTTTTAATTAATTCTAGGTCTTCCATAATAACTGTTGGGGCCGACTTCTTATTCTGCCCTTTATAATTGTCCGATGACCAATCCGCAAAAGGGGATTTGGTCCTTATACAATTACCGACATGATTAATCCACAATGGGGATTAATCCAATAATAATAATAATGACATGATTAATCCACAATGGGGATTTAATCCAATAATAATAAGAATGCTCTTCGCAATTACATTATTTCAACAATCAACACATGCGCAGGAATTTAATTAACCACATGTTATATTGTTATAAGAATGTATGGAATTTGTTCCAAAATGTGTGTGGAGATTTTTTTTAATTACATATATATATATATATATATATATATATATATATATCCATTCCCAAAAAAAATCGAACGGAGGTTGTATGCACCAACAAAAGCCACGGGAATATAGAGGTCAGTGGGAATGGAACCCCCAACATGCTTAATATAGAAAAGAATTATTCAACCTTTGTTAATCAACTACTCCTTCTTCTCAGCTGGTTAGAACTATAACTCTAATAATAGATAAGGGGTTGCACGAAGTTCGGATTTGGTTAATAAACCAACTAATTCATGTTTAATTCTTGTCAACAATTTTAGGATTTTGTTAAGAGGGGTGGCTTATTTAATGGCACACACCCCAAGGCTTTGAACACACATTTCTATGCGGTTTTTTGCCTCATAAAATGTGTTGAGGGTACATAGCATATGAGGCTACACCGTAAAGCATGTCGAGAGGTACCTTGACAGAATTTTGAGTATTTTATATCAATTTTGCACAATTTTTCGCCAAGAATTCAACGGTTCACTCCGTTTCTGCATTTGATTAGTGGAATTTCAGAGTGTCTTCAAAATTGTGTTTTTGTAAGCCTATATTGTAATGTAATTTGAAATTTTGAAATGATGAAGAAGAGTTATGTTATTTAAAGGGACTTTGAAGATGTAGTGATGTATGGAAATTACATGTGTAATTGAGTTCTTTTATTTTATGTTGTATTATCTCATTTACATTTCAAGTTATTCTTCAGTTTATGGGTTTATGGGTTTATGGATAATTAATACATTCACATGTTATTTGAAAATAGTCAAGCAATCTTCAATTTCCTGAATCTAGTCAGATGTGTATGTGAATTGACATCTAAGGATTCTTTGCGTTGAATTAATATCAAAGTTTGTTGATATTTAAGGATCAAGTTGGTATCATAACTCGTGTGGTATTTTCAGATCAATATGCTTCCAAAAACTCCTCCAATTGGTGTTTCTACTTTTTAGTACATCCCTCCAAGGATTCCTTTACTCTTATTGATCCATCACCCAGTTGATTCTCTCATAAGAGAAACAAAACATAATCCTTATTGAACTAATCAATGTTTGGGCTTGGCACTTACCAATGAGATATTTGATTCACCTTTATGTGCATTGATGATGAAAGACTTCCCATCATTGATCAATTGGTACTATATTTCTCTCCTCATGAATATTGCATCCCTCATATACATGTTGGGGCTTCCAAACACTACTCCACACACATCAAAGGGTACTAAATCTAACTCTAGTTCATCAATAAAATCTACATGTGTAGCAAATTTCATCTTAAACTATTGTGTGGCCTCAATATTTGCATCCTTGTTTACCCACCCCAAAGGATATGGGCTAAGATGATAAGGAACCTTCATCCCAAGCTTGTTAACCAGATCGATTGTTATGAGATTGGCTTGTGAACTAGAATCGGATAGAATGTTTACCTTTGTATTCTTGACCTAGATCTTGATATGGAAGAGTTTCCTCATGTCTTTATCTTCCTTGTAATGAAGTCTACTTAGATTCACCTCCTTATGCAATAAAGTATAGGAAATATTCAAATCCATATCTGAGTTTCTCTCTACATGATTGCTTGAATATGTGGCCAGAAGGTTCTTCTTGGCATCTTTCTTATGGTTCTTAGGGTTCAACGTTGGATGTAGTTTCCAACACTTTTATTTAGTGTGACCATCAATATTGCAATGGTTACGATGGTTACTTTGATCCTTCCACTGACGTGCAATTCCTTTCATATTATTGTATCTCCCTTTCCACTTATTTACATCCTTAGAAGCATCTTGGGGCTCTTTATGTTTGGAACCACTTGGTTGTAATTTTTGTGGCCTATATTTTTCAAATATCATGCTTTCATGTAGGTCTCATCAACTATCTTAAGATTGAAGAGCATCACTTCCTTTCGCAAATGACTATGTAGACCCCCTAAATACTTGAGTAGTACATATGGGTTCTTGGGAGAGATACCCATCATGATAGCCATCTTCCTGCATTCGATAGTGTACTTTTGCACACTCTACTCCTACCTTTACTTGAAGTAATGCCAATGGATCCATTGGTCTTATACATACCTAATAGGGTAGAACTAGAACTTAATAAGGGTTTTGAAATCCTCCCACTTAGTTACCAGTGGATCACCCTCCAGTCTAAGTGTTTCCATGTGACTTTCCCACCAGATATGGCCCTCTAATTTCAGTCTGACAAACAAAATTTTGTGCTCTTCTTCTATATGGTGGACACTAAAATAGACCTTTAACTGTTACAACCAATGATTCAACTTTATTGCATTGATCTCACCTTTGTATGGCTTGATATCCACTTTCTCTTCCCTTTTAAACAAAGACTGTGAAGGGGTAATGACACTAGAACTTGGCTAGTCTTTCTCAATCTCTTTCCTTGACTCCTTTTTTGGGTCTTCATTATCTCACTGTTTCCCCTCTAATCCAATCCCTAAGTTAGAGCCTCCAGCCACTTCAAGCGGTATGAGCTTGTTTATTGGAACCACCATGAGGAGCATCATATTGCAAGAGATATCAATAACTTGATCTTCTAGCCTCACAAATCTCTCTTTTGTTGGATCTCAAGGGTTGTTGTGAAGAAACTCATCTGCCATCACTAGGCTTCTGTGACTTTCTTCTTAATCCAATTATCGGATCCTGCAACTTTCCACAAATACCCCAAAGAAAAATGCTTTGAAACCAATATGATTTGTAAACCATCGTGGATATTATATTGGTATCAAAGCATATCTGAGGCACCAAGAAATAGATCTAAAATATCTAAGGTACTAACAAACATAATCTCTCACATGCCCAAGCGATCAATATTGGAGATCATATCTGAGGTATCAAAGAAATATTCTGGTTGCCTGCAAGAAGAGCATCACAGCAGAGGCCACTACCAAGCTCTTATTTGAATGCATCTGGGTACATTTTGGAATCCCACAAACCATTGTCTCTGATCAAGATAGTCGATTTCTCAGCACATTCTGGTCGAACCTCTGGTCACTACTGGACACCAAGCTCACCAAACCTACGGCCTTCCACCCCCAGACAGATGGCCAAACCGAGGTTGTAAATCGAATGATTGTGCATATCCTTCGCATGTATAATTCAAATCACCCTCGCACATGGGATGAGAGCCTTCCCTATGTCCAACATAGATACAACTAAGCCCTGCATAGCTCAACCGACCACAGCCCCTTTCAGGTGGGGTTGGGATTCCAACCATTGGGTCCCATAGATGTTTCACTTCCCCTTGTGGTCACCTCGACCAAATCATCTCCTGCTCAACCTGAAGCTGACAAAACCACCCAGTTCATTGAGCGGATCCAGCACATCTGCCAACAGGTTTATTATATCCTACAAAATTCCAATGAAAATTACAAAAGAACCATGATCAACATCGGGTGCCACATAAGTTTCAAGTGGGTGACAAAGTTTGGTTGCACTTGTAGAAAGAACGCCTTACAAGACCCCATCGGAAGCTTCGCCCACTCTGTTATGGGTCGTAAACTATCACCAAGGATGTGGGGGATAATTCTTTTGAACTCAACATCCCTCCCTTCCTTGGCCTGCACCCAGTGTTCAACATGGATCTCCTTCGCTCTTATTTCCCACCATTACTGGACACCTCAGAAATAGCAGAACAACTGACACCAAGAGAGCTCAACCCTAACTAGATAAAATAGGAATCCAATGATTATATTGTGGACAAACAGATCAAGGGCACTTGACAACAAAGGATCCAGCTTTATCGAGTCATCAAAGCAGGGCAACTCCTGCAAGGCAAGTGGCTCACCCGGGGCCAAATTCAGCAGAAATTTCCTCATCTGATGGGGGACCTCAACGCAATGGAGATAATTTATTCCTAAGGAGGAAGGATTTATCCATATGAATATCGGTGGCCACCCACCTTTTCCAACTGGCTCAAAATAGTTTTCTGACAATTTTGGCAATTTACTAATTTTAGCAATTTTAACTTCTGGGGCCATTTTGAGGGCCTAAATGAAGTTTTTTTGGGATCGATTTCCTCAATAATATCCAAAGGAATGATTGAGGCCCCAAAATGAATCTCCTCGAAGATAGCTTTCCAACGGGCTATCACATGCCTAAAACCTAGATCATATGCAAAAGTTACGACTCCGTGAAGTTGATGTACTAACTTACCCAAACGAGGCCCACATGACTTTTGATGCTTCATCTCCTAGGGTTAGGTTTTTGGATTTCTAGGGATTTTGGAATTCTGGTTTATTGTAAAAATTCCTTCATATTTTCATTGTAATCTTCTTCTTGCGAATGCGTGCAACCGTCACATCTCTTCTCAGAGATAAGCCACCACCATTCCAGCAAGCTTGTTTTCGCTGCATTTTACAGTTTCAGCTTATTTTGTTATTGAATAGAAAACTAGTTTTACTGTATCTCTGTTATTTTGTGTTAAGAACCTGTTAATAATATGTATTCATTTTTTTCTTCTCATAAAATATGGATCAGTGGTATTAGAGCAGTCTGCTCCTTGTCGTCTTAATGCATGTCCCCAACGAGGTTGGAGTACAAAGAGTTGGGTCTCAAGATTGTTTCTCTTGAGGACAGAAGATCTCGTACGTCCAAGTGACCTCTCATGGCAGGAGAAAATAAATATGATAGGACAGGAGATCCTTTCAAACTGTTGATTGAGGAAGCCCTCACGCAACAGAGGAACGAGATGATGGATAGTTTCGCACAAATCCTTCAGCGGCTAGCAATAGGCGACACATCTTCTTCGAACGGAGGCATCGCCCCTTCAAGGTACAAATAAAATTAGATATTCCTATATTTGAAGTTCAAATAGACGCAGATGTTGTATACAAGTGGTTGAATCTACTAGAAGGGTATTTTTCTGTCCATAACTTTTCGAATAGAAAAAGGATTACTTTTGCGCTCCTCAAAGCCATTCCCCATGTCAAAGATTGGTGGGAAATGTTCTGTGAGAAAAAGGAAATAGAGGAAACCTCATTATTTTCAGTCACGACCACCTGGGAATCCTTCAAGGATGCTATTAAGGAACAATACTACCCTGTTGGAAGTTATGATGACCTTTATACCAAATGGACCACACTGTGTCAAGAAAAAGACCAAGCAGTGCCAGATTTCACAAATATCTTCCATACCTTGCGCAACAAGCTAGGTATAAAATATTCGAAGAAACATCTGGTGCTCAAGTATCGCAGTGCTCTGCATAGATACATACAAACCTAAAAGGAATTTCTATACATCTCATCCTTGGGCACGACCTACCGATATGTCGTCAAAATCGAGCAGAAGCTCAAACAAAAGACGTGGCAATTTGGGCCTGGGTACCCCTCACAACAAAATCCAGGAAAGGGCGACTCCAACCCACAAAACAAATGACAGAGTAAATATGGACAGTATCAGGACAACCAGTCCAAGCCACAAGCAAAGAAGGACACCAGAAAGACAAAGAAAGATATCGAGAAGTGGTGTGACTTCTATAAGAGCCCTTGGCATAACACTGTTGACTGCCTCTCAAAGCAGTCGTTGGTGGCCAAAGTGAAAGCCTCTGAATTAGATGCATATTCTGAATCTGATCCAGAACCAGAAAGGGGAAGACAGATCATTGATGCGGAATCGAGTGCCACCGTTGCTACCACCAAGCTCCAACTTGGTGAACCAGACGAGCCAGAAGAAGGAGAGCGCCTCTTCCATTCACAGATGTGGGTAAAAGGCACCACGTTGCACTTCATAATTGATAGCGGTAGCCAGAAGAACCTCATCTCAGCAGAGGTCATCAAGCGGCTCGCCCTGCCAACAGCGCCCCACCCACAACCCTACACCATTGGATGGCTCCGCCAAGGAAGTGATCTCCGCATCAGCCAACAGTGTCGATTGTCGTACGACATCAAGCCCTTCAAAGATGAGGTATTATGTTATGTTGCTCCTCTCGAATTTTGTGATGTTCTTTTGGGGCAACCTTATTTATGGAAATGTCATGTTGTATATGATTCTAGGCCTCGTAGTGATATTATTACTTTGAACAGGAAATTGTACAGGATACCTGAGGCAGTCCCACCTAGTGTTATTTCCTTGATCTCTGCTAAGAAATGTAGTAAGGTCATCTCTTAGACGAGGAAGTTTTTCTTCTTCGTGATTCACTCTTAGAATAAGCGAAAGATCACAGCCACATCCAAGGTCTCTGCGGTCGACCTCTCCACATAGTAGAAGAAAGTAGATAAGTTCATGGAAGAATACTCAGATATCTTCTCCTCACCTACAGGGGTACCTCTGCACTGCCAGGTCAAGCACCCCATCGATCTGACCCCCCGGCGCACCGATGCCCAACCGACAAGTATATCGCTGCTCTTTGTTAGAGAATGAGGAGATCAAGCGATAGATCCAAGAACTGCTCCATAAGGGGCACATCCGTCCCAACTCATCACCTTGTGGGAGCCCAATCGTGTTGGTACAGAAGAAAGATGGAACCTGGTGAATCTGTAGTGATTATCAGGCTCTCAATAAAATCACAGTTAGAAATCGGTACTCGATTCCCCGAATCGATGACCTCCTTAATCAACTCACGGGGGACAAATACTTTAGTAAGATTGATCTGAAGTCTGGGTACCACCAGGTCCTGATAGAACAGAGAGATGTATGGAAGATCGCCTTTAAGTCAAAGGAAGGCCTTTTTGAACAGTTGGTCATGCCTTTTGGTTTGACAAATGCTCCAACCACTTTCATGAGGATGATGGACGATATCCTATGACCATTCACCAATACTTTTGTAGTGGTGTATCTGGATGACATTCTAATTTACAGCAAGACTTGGGCCGAACACTTGCAGCATATTCAATAGGTTCTGCACACCCTGCAACAGCACAAGCTATACGCCAATTTGGAAAAATGCTCTTTCGGCATGGACAGGGTCCATTACCTGGGCTACATCATTGATCAGCATGGCGTACATGTGGATCCAGCCAAGATCCAAGTCATCTGTGACTGGCCAGCCCCAGCAACACTCACTGAGCTTCGGAGCTTCTTGGGCCTTGCCAATTTCTACCACAGGTTCATGTTGGGATTCTCCCATATTACATGGGCCCTCAGCCAAATAAACAGGGGTGGTGGTAAGGCAAAACTTGTATGGGGTCGGTCCCACCAACAAGTGTTCGATGATTTGAGGCAGTGCTTGTGCTCAGCCCCAGTACTTTCACTACCAGACCTGCAACATTCCTTTGAAATTGAGACAGATGCTTTAGACTATGTTGTGGGCACCATTCTCACTCAACACGGCCACCCCGTGGCCTATCATAGTGAGACACTGCCAGATATTGTCCGTAAGTACCCTACTTATGACAAATAAATGTACTCCATTGTACAAGCCTACCACCAGTGGAGACATTACATTCTTGGGAAGGAGACAATCATCCACACTGATCATAAGCCACTGCAGTTCATGTAGACACAGGGAAAATTGCAGAATGACTGCCATCAAAAGTGGTCCACATACTTGCAGCAATTCCACCTCAACATCAAGTATAAAATAGGAAGCACCAATCGCATCGTTGATTGCCTCAGCAGACCGCCAGTCATGGCACTCACCACAGTGCTAGACTCGTGCGGCCATGAGACATCTAGATGGCCCCAACTCTATGAGACAGACCCTGACTTCGCCACCACCTACCAAATGTTGGGTGAAAACACAGTTGTCGGTAGTTTCCATCTTTAGGATAGGTTGTTGTGTCGTATGGGCCATATATGTGTTCCATCAAGTGAGCGAGCAAAGTTGCTCTAGGAATCCCACTACAGTCAGGTGGCAGGACACTTCAGCGTTGAAAATACAGTGGCGATGCTACTGAAACATTTCTACTGGTCGAAACTTCGACAGGAGGTCAGCAAGTATATCCGGTCTTGCACTACCTGCGCTATTGCCAAACCGACCACTAAGAAATAGGGCCTGTACACCCCTCTTCCTACTCCTGACAGGCCATGGGAATCCATTTCAATGGACTACATGTCGGGCCTCTCGTCCACCAAGTGGGGAAATGACTGTGTTTTTGTGGTTGTTGATCGCTTTTCTAAGATGGCGATTCTAGTTGCCTGCAAGACGAGCATCACAACAGAGGCCACTGCCAAAAGGAAGAAAAATGCATTGATACCAATATGATCTATTCCTTGGTACCTTGGATCTATTCCTTGGTACTGGAACAGTTTGTCACAACAAATCTTATAATATTCTTAAATCTTAGACTGTGCAAACTAATTTTCCTTAAATCCTAGATTAATTAATTACAACATTTGTTTGAATTTATGAAATAAATAAAATTACAAAAATGAAATAAATGAACAAAATAACACACCATCCACACACAAATGGACACAAGATATATATTGAGAAACCCAATATGGGAGAAAACCTAGCTAGAAGATGAGGCCTATGTTCTACTTTCTTTTCTTCAATTATGGAAATGCAAATACAAAGAAAGAGGCACTCACTGTGTGTTGATGTTTGTAGCATCGAATGGGTACTTTTGCACAGGTCTAAGTGTCTAAACATGTAGAATTCATCCAAAGAGTAATTTACTTTAGTTAAACGAATTATTAAAGTAAAGTGATTTTAATTTAATGAAATTCTAAAGTTATTAGCATTAGTGAGGTGAGATATAATCTCAACCGTTAATCACTTTGGAGATTAGGGTTATGTTTGATTCAGTCATAACTCAAGATTATAAAAGTAAGGCTAGGTGAAGGAAAAAGACATCCACTTGAAGAGAAAAAAAGGACTTTTGTTCAAGTGTTTGAGTCATGAAGGATTGTGACTCAAGGGAATCAAGGACAGGAGAAAAGAAGGAAGTGTGCTCAAGTGCTTGAGTCACGAAGGACTATGATTGAAGAGGATATCAACAAAGTTGAAGAAGGAATTTCATCTAGAGATCAAGTCCATAAGAGGAAAGTGTAAGTAGTGCAACAAGAAGAAGAAAACCAAGTAGCCAAAAATCGAAGGACATAGTTATGGAGAGCATAGCTGAGGTACCAAGGAATAGATCTAAAATATCTAAGGTACTAACAAACAAATCTAGTAGATATAAGGTACCATCGAACATATCTAGTGTAGATATAACGTACAAATGGGTAGATCTAGCAGATCTAAGGTGCCAATGGACAGATCAAGTGGAGATTTGAGGCATCAGCAGGCAGATCTACCGGATTTGAGATACAACTAGGAAGATCTAGCAGATCTAAGGTATCAATGGATAGATATAGTGCAGAGTTGATGTACTAGTGGACAAATCTAGTGCATATATGAGGTATATGTTAGAATAATGTTGATGTGCTCGTTTAACCATAGACAAGACTACACCATTGTCACCCAACCATAGGTTCAAATCCACCCCCGAGCACCTTAACCTTTGACAAAAATAATGATTCCAGGAAGCCACACCATAACCAACAGATAAACAAGAGAGTGCACCTTCTCCAAGGGTAGCGGGTAAGAGAAAGTACCAAAAACACTGAAAAGGAGAAAATTGTACAACTACAACTATTGTTTCTCCTCCACCAAACTTGTGCATTGTTTCCAGTTTCCTGAGTGAGAGTGATAGAACAAAATGAGCCAAGACGTCCTTTATTTATATTAATCTATCCAGTGACTTTTCTAGTTGGTCCGACCCGACTTTTTGGTAATTATATTTTATGTTTATTTTTTTCTTGTGAAGCTGACTTGTCTTCCTGGAGGATAATACCTTAATATTATATATTTTGTTGAGCCAACATGTCTTCTAGGGTTTTCACACATCTATTTAGGGTTTCTCTTTCTTCTGGAATATTCTATTCTAGTCAAAGGTTACATGTGGAGGTTAATACATTCCACAGCTACCATAATATCAACACTCCCTCTTAGCTAGGGAGGTATTTAACCATGATGTTCCATTGTAGTCTTCATATCCTTTCTCGATATGCCATGATCCTCTCGTCATGGTTACGCATACCATGCTACTGGTATCATCATTACGTCACACATGGCTACACCCATGTGGACCTGTCAATCTCATCTATGGGCCACAACCCACTAAAGAACACCAGAGCTACACCTCGTAATGTGTGTCACCATCATCGTCATGGGCTACACCTACATCACGTGCTCACCCATGGATGCACCCATGTCATGAGTATCATCATTAATATCATCATTATCTGGTAGCAATCATCAAAACATATCGTCATACTTGTTCTCGGTATTCTTCTATCATAGACAATATCGCAATATCCATGAGCCTCATTTAGCTATATTGATGATCCATATCTACCACCATGTGTCTAGAACCTTGGGTAATTCTTGTCTCGTGACAAGAATCATGACCTCATCAGATCCACATTCACCTCATAGTTGATCCTCTGATAGGATCACTCTATGCATTCATTTATCTCGATTCTATCAGACATGTGTGTCTAACACCTCAGGTCATTTTTGTCCCATGACAAGAATTATGACCACATCGGAGCCATAAACACCCCATGGTGATACTCTCATAGGATCACTCTGTGAATGCATTCATCTCGATGTTTTCGGACACGTGAAATTGCACCTCAAACACCTCAAGTCTTCAGTACGTCGAAGACTACGTCGGGGCACATCTACTCTACATGTAGATGTTCCCTATCTCCCCTTGTCTACAGCCCAATTCATGTGGAAATAGAGTTGAACCGATGCTTATCGGGGATACTCACCTAATTTTGAGTTAACTACTCACCTACTCAGGAGAGTTTCAAGTCCCGATGAAATTCACACATAGGAGATCTACCAACAACTCAAATCTTTAGTTCATTGAATAGTATATCTAGGCCTATTCCCGCGTGATCAAGTCTGTCTGATCAATATTGGAATATTGGCACGATGTTGCAATTATCAATACTCCCAAAGGGAAACATTTGCATTCATGCCAAGCTTGTCCCATAGAGAGGGTTAGTGAAAATGTCATCTATCTTCTCATCTATGGATATGTGATGGAGCCTCACTGCTCCTTCCTGCACCATGTCTCTGATGAAGTCCTGCAAAATATTTAGAAAATCCACCCCGCTTCATATCTTGCGTCACTGGCTATGATATATGACTGAGTGCTACAGATATTTGTTTCCCTACTTGTCTGTAAATCCTACTCAATCCCAAGTTGAAGTAGCACCCCACGTGCTAGATCTATTTTTTTCACTTTTAATCCAAAAATTGTATATCCCGACAGCCATAATTCATCATCGGAGATCAATCATATCTATTTGTACAACATGGGTACTTGTATGTTTTGTTGTAACCCAATAATACGGTCATGGCTCAACCATATATTGGCACAAGGTTCTCTCTGCAAATCACATGTCTATCTCGTCACACAACTTCCTCAAATGTGTCATCATAGGTGTGGCCATGGAATTCATGTCCATCATGCTAAACCTCTTTAGTCTCCTCACTGAAGATCTCATATGGTGTCAGCCACGCTTCCAATCCCAATATATCCAGTCAAGATCCTTCATCTCAAACTCTGAAATCAACTCTCTTTATCTCAGAGAATTCTCGGACCACGCTTTTGTTTGTTGCATGCCCCTTTGCATTATACAAAGTGTCACGAAACTATGTTGGCTTCTTCTTGATCACAGACTCCCTCTCAGATTTATCTCTTATGGCCTGCTCGGAACAAGAAACAAGAACAAAAAAAATTCCATGGTATCCTCCATGGAAGATATCATTCTTGGAGTCTAGGTCAGTAACCAATAACATCTCCTAAAGGAGATCAACTTCATCTCGTAAAATATAAGCATTTACATAAGAACAAGAATATTTCCTAGAAAGGAGATCAACAAGTGTATCTCTAGTATTAAGGGGTTAGTATAATGATCATAAATTCAATAGATCAAGATGCAACATAAGATCATAATAATGCCATAACAACTAGAGACATATCGATTTTAAAATAATCAAACATGGAGTCTTCACTACTAGGAGGGTGTGCTTATTCCTCTAAATGTATTGAATCCAAGATCACATCTTGGACAAGGTCTCCTACACATCCCCTACAAACACACTCATGTTGAAGAAAATATGAGGTACTATGAGGTTGTCAACTAAGGTCTGTCATTGAACTTGAGATTGGCTCTAAGTTTCAATCTCCAAAATTGTCCTTTGTTGTGTTTTAGGAAAGCAAACAATTTAGTAACTTTCTACCCATAGTTTTTGTGGTTAAGAGTTCTTTGAGGTGACCTCTCAAGTTTTTTCATAACCCAATGTTAGCACATGCAACATAAATCAAAACAAGTAACACTCCTCTACTATTTACAACACAAATAAGTTGATCTAGACTCTAAGCATGCATCAAAATATGACACAGGTATTTTTGGTCAACATGACCCTGGATAAACCCCTCCCCTCCCCCGGGGAAAAAAAAAATTGGAATGGAATTATATATAAGTGGTGTAACAAGTATGAGATACAACAGGTACATTAAACAAATGAAGTCAATACAATGGTAGCTCCTCTCAAGTTGTTATAAAGGTCCAAGAAGATGAATTCGCCCAAGCATGGTGCGCCCTCCTCACTTGTTCCTCTATCCCACTCTAGTCTTGGGCCCTTGCTCCTTATTTCTTTGTAGAATAAACCCTTGGAAACAAATCTTCTCTTTTGTGCTACCTCTCCTAGGAAAAAATCCAAACAACAATCGGCCAAGGATAATACATGCCCACTAGGTGTCTTCCCTCCTCCTATAGTGTGCCCTCCTCCAAGCAAGTATAAACACCATAAATAAATGAGATCCAAAGCCTCCTAGATCCTTCCATGGAAGGATGTTCCCTTTCTTCCCTCATCCTTTGCTTCCATTCCCATATCCATTTCTCTCCTCTATCTCTCCAAGCAAACAAAAGAGTGAATGAGCCTCCAAAGGCCTCTTGTGCCCTCCTTGATGTTATAACCCTAAATTGCACCACACATGCTTACCTGGCATCAGGCCAACTCATATCCCTTATTTTCCAAAGCATTGTTGAACAAATCTTTGAAAATCCTCTTTTATAAAGGCCCACGCGCCCTAATCCATTATTGCACACGTGTACACGCTCGCTGACCCAAAACAGCCCGCGTGGACCGACAAAAGCACAAAAAAACGAAAGTTTTCGATGGAGCACAAAAGCTATGGGTGAGTTAACTGAAAATCCCGGCCATGCATGGTCGAGGGTTCATCCAAATACCTAGCTCCTTCTAGCCTATAAAAGAAGGGCTAGGGGTCCTATTTTGAGGAGGAAAAATATAGCAAAAAAACTCTGCCCATTTACGTATTCCCATTGTCCCAACCCTTTAGCCTTTCCTTATGCCAAAGGAGATTCAAAGAAAATCAGTTGGAGGACAGAAGAAGAGGAGCCCAGGATCAGGTTCAAGGAGCGGTGGTCAGTCTCAACTTTTGTAAGTTGACTCATTCTAAGTAATAAAGAAAATGTTTTTCCCATCCCAATTCATGAACTGTTTATAGTTTGATCAGTATATGTTTGGATTTCTAACCCATTAGTATATAAGTAGTATGCATGCATAGTTGTTTCTTGTCTTGGATGCAGGTCATCTTTGGAAGGAGTATTGCAAACAAGTAATCAAGCACAACGGAGGATCGACATCAAATGTCGGGAATGAGGTAGGTTGATCTTTCCATGAGTTTACTAAGAAAAGGGGGATTTAAATCTAGGGATGAAGATAGAAAGTAATTTCTATTCGGTCATACCTGCATGCAAAGTCTGAACCCTATTTGCTAGTCCGTAGGGAGATTTTCCCAACAACAGAATTGGCGACCATACTGGGGAGACTCTCTAGGGTTCCTGGAATTTTTAGTTTTTGGGTAGCTTTACAGACTAGTTTTTCTTGCCTGTTTTTTCTTTTAGTTTCTGTAAGGTCTGAGCTAGCAGGGAGGCTTGACTGTATTTTTCGGGACCCACAGAGGTACACGCAACATGTATTAGGTCTGCACGCGTGTACCCGTGCCCTACTATCTTACAGCCCGCCTGTGAATGCTAGCTGAGGAAGTAGCAGTAGCGTGTAGAGTTCAGAGAACTTCAGAGCAAGTCATCCTCTTCCCTGTCAGAATCACACATTCTCAGGGGGTTTTCTTGAATTTTATCTGAGTCTTATTTGCTAGCAGTCTTATCTCAGATTGTTTTTTCTTTATCATTTTTTCCTTACATTCTTTGTTTTTCTATTAGAAAGAGTGTCCAAGCCTTTAAGGGATCCTAGTTATCAATATCAGTGGTCTCTTCCTGGTTTGGTCTTTCTGTTTTCATTTTTTCTCAGAGTTTAGATATACACGCAACCTGTACAAGGTCAGCTTGCGTGTACAAGCCCTCTGTCTCTATTGAGCGTGTGTTTGCACGCGTGTTGTTTGATTAACAGTTGTGTGCTTGTATAGGATACTTTTTGTTGAGGGTAAGGCAGCCATCCTTTCCCTTGATAAGAATTATTCCTCTCAGGTGTTTGAATCTCTGTGTGAGCAGTCAGTAGCTTAGGATTAATCTTACCCTTAGCCTGCTTTTTCTCAGTTAAAAAGTTTTCATAAAAATAAAAGAATTTTTAAGGTTTTTAGACAAGTGTGAGAGTCATTGTTTTTGAAGAAAATTGCTAGTGTGTGATTTTTGACCTGATTCTTTGCGATATGTGATTAGGCTAGAATTGTTTTTCTTGGTTTCTGCTTGTCGGTATTTTTTCTTTCTTTCTTTACTAGCATTTAAATAAAAAAATAAAAAAACTTTTTTCATTTTCTTATTTGGTTGAAGAGTGTGTTTCTGCATCATTAGCCAAGGAAAATTCATTTATTTCATAAGTTTTTGCATTTTACTTAGAGCATAAGTAGCTTGTAGTCAAGTGAAATTTCTTTTGAATTTGTTGTCCAAAATCTTAGAAAAATTAAAAATATTTCTTTTGAAAAGTTGTTGAAATTTTGCATTCAATAAAAGTTTTGTTTCCAACTTTTTTATTCATTTTTGCTTTCGTCTTTTACACATCATCAGTTTCACCTTCATACCCCTTGACGTAAGACAAATCCATAAAAGTAACGCTAAATTTAAAATCTACTAGACTTTTATGTTTGTAGGGTTCACTGACTAGTTCAGGACTAGGGCCTTGGATTAGGTTGGAGAGGAAACTCTTCAAGGCCATTTAAAATCAAACATTGGAATCTGAGATAGGGAGTGTCTAAGTCCAATTTCATGATAGTTATCCAGGACCCCCCTCTAACACAGGGGATAAACACGAGGTCGCGTGCGAAAAGGTAGCGGAGATAACCCCTCCAAAGCTGGACCAATCGTAGTGGAGAACACATATAGAGGACTTATTTTGGGATTCCGTCGTTTGCATTTGCCACAAGGCTTCGTGGGTCTTGAATCTGTTCGAGGTCCTCAGTTGTCTTCTGGACTATTTACTCTCAATACCCTTGACAGGTTTTGGACTCGATACCCTGCTCATTGTGGTCTACCCAACTTTAGACTATCCCCGCCTGGTGACTGTTCGCGCGTTGGTAACCTAGTTTCCAATCTTTTTTAGGGACATACACAGGTGACTGTGAGGGTATACTGTGATACCTAGGACAAACATCGGGCCATGCTTTGCAGAGTATACCCGGAGGGTGATTCTGTGTTCAAGTTGCACTTGCATCGGTAAGTTGCTCTAGTGTTGGTTGTTGTAATTATTCTTCCAATAAATTTAGTGTTTGCCAATCTTATCTTCTAGGGACTTTTTTTAGTGTGTGTTAATTTTGAACGTTTAGACTACCTTAGAGTGTCTTGGATCTTCTCACACAGTGGAGGATCCCGAGCTCCGCCGGTCACGAAGGCTTCTTGGCCTACCTCCGGTTACACAGGAGCCACCCCCGCCACCATTAAGGAAAAAGCTAGACCAAGAAGGGTCTTTTGAAGCGACCAGGTTACAAACCATTGTGCCCGACCAACCCCCGGGGGAATCAACCATTTTGGAACTTAAAGCAACCTCCCTTGGCCCGGTTGAAACCCCAACCACTGATTTCTTGGCACCTTTCATTGTACCAATTCAATTTTATGAGTGCCAGACAGTGTCGCACATAGCAATGGAAACAAATGTTGTTACTTCTTCTGGGAATTCTTCAATTCCCACCACGGTTGTCATCACAGGAGATCTTTCATCTCCTAACCCACTGTCATCGGTCCGATCCACCATGGTCTCGACCGCAACTACTTCGCACAGTCGACCAAGCCCATCTTTGGCAGTGGCCACAACCCCTTTCACACCTAGTACAACAGGCCCTTCATTCTCATACGGGATGCCTAGTTCAGGTACAAGTCCTGTACTTTCCTACTCCACTTTACAAACTTTGGGTCTGGGGGCAGGGAGCTCTAGCGCTCCTCTGCAAGGTCACATGGGGAGCACTCCTGCTCCCTTTAACGCTTTCCCTTACGGAGGAGGTCACATCCCTCCTTCGTCCCCTTCACTCGGTGGCTCGCATCAGTCATTCGTCAGGCAACCTACACACAATAGTTTATTTGGAGCAGGGAGTCAAGGACCACCTTCACATAGTATGTCGGTAGATTCGACACCATTTTCTTTGAACAGAACATTTGGTAACAACACCTTCTAGTCAGTCGCTTTCCTGACTGGGGGCAACCCCATTTTTGGACAATCTACTCCTGTGCAGGGTACTATTCCTGCATAGGGGGAAAACCTAGCAGGACCTTGGAATTCAGGGCAGGGATCCATTCCCTCCTCCGGAATGTCGATCAGGGGTAATTCTTTCCACAATCAATGGAACCCCGGACAAACTACTATCCCTATCCCCACGGGACCGGCATGGGGTAATCCCTCCCAAAGTTCATCGAATATAATGCATGCCCAACAATCTATGTCCTATTTGGGAAATCAGTCGATGATGTCTCCACATATGCAAAATCCATACATTGGCCAGGGCCATGGTTTCTACCAGAATCTGGGCCAGTAGCCAAACGTTTCTTGGCAACCTGGTGCCAGTCAAACTCCAGGCCCCTTTTTCCCAGGTTATCAGCAACAACCCAAACTACTGTTCCTGGCGACTTTACACTTGCCAGATTTGACAAGGTTGTTGAATGACCCTATTTGTCACGATCCGCGTTGGCCTCCTATGCTGACGAAGTTTCCTTCGGACATTCCAAAGTTTGAAGCCAAGCCTAACGAAGATCCAAGAGATCATGTGACTACCTTCCATCTTTGGTGCTCATCTAACTCATTGAAAGATGACTTCGTACAGTTGTGATTGTTTCAACGTACTCTCATTGGGAGTGTTGCAAAATGGCACATTGAGCTCGATCGCTCAAGATACTCTTCTTTTGGCAAACTGACGATGGCTTTCCTGAACCATTTCTAGTTACCTGTGAGATACGACATTGGCACAAAGCTGCTCGCCAATTTCGAACAGACAACAGCGGACCATATCTCTGATCACATCCGAGAATGGAGACGTCGGAAGAGTTTAATCAAAGTACCAGTCCCACCAGCATTCCTATTTGAGTGGTTCCTTAAGTCTTTGGTCCCACAGTTATCCAAAGACGTCGCAACGTCTGGAGTTTTCTCCGAAGAAGATGCCATCATGAGGGCTCAACAGTTTGAGCTCATCTATTCTCAACCCGGTTTATTACACAACATCTTGCCAGATGCACCACATTCAATACTGGATAAAACTAGACAGAGAGCCAGACCACCGATTGTATTTTTGGTTCAGCACAAACAAATCCCGCTGAGCAATTGAAAAAGTAGTTGCAGCAGTTATTTATACAACACACAGCGGCCAGCCAAACTACTTCTTTGGATGCTCCCCCTACCAAAATGTCAGAAGTACACACAGTGCAGTCGACTAACCCACAGGCCACCCAACAACCTGAAGGGAAGAAAAAACATCAAAAGAAGGGTAAGGGGGATAAAAAACCCAACGATAATGCTGGCGGGGACAACACTGAAAAATGGAAGGCGAGGTATCCATGCAACTTGTGCATGGAAGACCACCCGACCCATCTATGTCCTCGACTTGCAGAGGCCCAAAAATTTGTCACACAGCAACAACAGGCGGTGTTGACTAATCCATTTCAACATGGGCAAAATCTAACTCAAGCCTCTGCAAGCACAGAAGGGGGCAGACAAGAAACTTGCCCGCCTCTGAACAACCCCGCATCTTCGAATGTATATATGGTTAGGGGTGATGCTTTTATATCGACTAGAGCGAACGAATATAGTAAACCAAGTGCTTCTAAGAAGGGTAAAGAAGCTGACCTCCAATCTCTTCCTCTACAGATTGAGAAGACGTTGGGAGAAACAATGACACGCATTCCAAAAGGTGCATTTAAAAAAACTTCTCATAACCCAAACACAAGGGCTACCCAGAACTACTCTGTGGTGGAAGATTTATCACAAACCCCTTATGTGATGTCTGCTTTGGAGGTCCTCCAAAGCTGCCCTACTCAGAGGAAAGCTTTGTTAACCACTTTGGGCTCTACTGAGACTTGTAATCTGGGTACCATCATGTTAGATACAACCGACTTAAAACCTCGTCTGCCTTACCACGTAGCGTTTCAAATAGTAGTGGCTTATCCCACAAAAAATTTTACTCAGAATATCTTTCGCACGGTGGTTGATAAGGGCGCCTCGACATGCGTTATGTCATTGGCATGTTTGAAGGCCATTGGCCAGCACGTTTTATCTCCATCACCTACTCTCCTCACTGCTTTTGACGGTCGTTCGTTCCGACCACATGGCATCGTTTCTTCTTTCCCCGTGCAGTTAGGAGGGAAGACCGTGTGTGTCGAAGTAGAGGTAGTCGATGCTCCCCTTGACTATAACCTCTTGTTAGGACGGAGTTGGACTTATGCTATGCAAGCTATGGTTGCTACATTTTTTCAGGTCTTGTTGTTTCCACACGAGGGTCGGATAGTGACCATCGATCAATTGTTTTTCTCCAGACCTGACTTTGGGGGAATCCATGGTCCCGATGATTGATAATCCTCAACCAAGTGTCATCAACGTAGGAGTTGGTTTGTGCCCATCCTTGATGGGTACCTTCGATTACCCACCTCCTCATGGCGATATCAAATTTATATCAAATCACCATAAGGTTGAGATTTTTCAAGTTTCGTTGTTCCGCACGACTTACTTCGAGGATCCATGGATACTTCCTTCCCCATCGGCCACGATGGATGAGACAGGGCACCCAGGCATGTCCATGCCCTTGTCTATCGCTGAAGTAGCGTACTCTTTAGTCCAACAAGATTCAACGAACACTGATCTGACTCCTGCACAAGAGTTAGATCCACTTCTAGAGCCTATTTGGGCTCAGGGTTCTCTCGCTAACATCGATTCATTAGACTTAGTCTTGCCTTTCGATGAAGCAGTAATCGAAGCAATGACTAGTCCAGACAAACCTTAGGAAGATCTTCATCACAGATCATATTTTCTCCCAGTGTTAATTCGAATCGAAGCAGGAGAATTCACCGTGACCATGATGGGAGATAAATCGTGTCCTATTAATCTCTTAGCTACACATGAAATTTTTGTTGAGGGTAATATGGCAACTATCGCTGAAACTATACCAATCAACATCTCCCAAAAACCTGGCATCGTGGAAAACATCTTCGTCGGAGCGGATTGCTCCCCCGAAAAGATTCAAATCTACATGGATCTTTTCAAATAATTCCACGACGTTTTTACCTGGTCTTATGAGGAAATGCTAGGTATCGATCCAAAAATAGTTGAACATGAAATCAAAACTTATCCTGATGCCAAGCCTGTTTGACAGAAGCTTCATCCAGTTAATCCCAAGAAAGCAGCAGCCATCAAGATTGAGGTTGAGAAATTGCTAAAGGCAGGTTTTATCTATACTATCCATTTGACTCAATGGATGTCAAATCCTGTGTCGGTCAATAAAAAACAAGGCACGATTCGTGTATGTACTGACTTCCGTGATTTGAACAAGGCATGTCCTAAAGATAATTTTCCAACACCATTCATTGACCAGATTAATGATGAATGTGCTAGTTGCGAAGCCTTTTCTTTCATGGACAATTTTTCGGGATATAATCAAATCCAAATCAAACCCGAAGAACAACACAAAACGACATTCATTTGTCCTTGGGGTACATTCACATATCGTAAGATGCCTTTTGGTCTTAAAAATGCTGGAGCCACATTCCAGCATGTCGTGTCTTTTTCTTTTCATGATCTCAAGCGTATAGTCAAGGCCTATCTAGATGATTTAGCATCGCGATCTCGCAAGAGATCGGATCATCCCACACACCTTAGACTTATCTTCGAACATTGTCACTACTTTAGGATTCGCTTAAATCCAAACAAGTGCAGCTTCTACGTAACGTCGGGACGTTTGTTAGGTTTCATCGTATCAACAACAGGGATTATGGTCGATCCTCTCAAGGTGGAGGCAATAATCCAGTTGCCCCCCCCACGCACAATTCTTCAACTTCAAAGTCTACAAGGTAAGGAGAACTTTTTACGACGCTTCATCGCCAACTACGCCGAAATCACCAAGGGATTTATGCGCTTACTGAAGAAAGACATTCCTTTTTACTGGGACAATGCCGCTCAGTGCTCTTTCGACGCATTAAAACATGCCCTCACAACGGCCCCTCTGCTCCGGCCACCTAACTATAACAAGGATTTCTTATTATATCTGGTTGCAGCAGAGTCAACCATTGGCATGGTTTTAGTTCAGAAAGATGATTTGTTCTCAGAATACATGATCTATTATCTGAGCCGAGGCCTTGTAGGAACAGAACTCAATTATTCTCATATCGAAAAATTTGTGTTGGCAGCAGTTCATGATGTTCAATGGTTCTGTCATTATGTTTTGTTTCGCAAGACCACCGTCATTGTTGTCGTGAATCCATTCTAGTACATGTTGACACGACGAGTTATAGGTGGAAAAATCAATAGATGGATAGTCATCCTCCAGGAGTTTGACTTAGACTTAGTTTCAGCAAAGTCCAAAAAGTCATTGGTCTTCGCAGAGCTTATTTCAGAACTTCCGGTTGAGTCAGGTGACGTTGTACCTAAAGAATCGCCTATCCGGGGAGATATGTTTTTGATCACATCTTCATATCCTTGGTACAGAGATATACTTTTCTATCTCCAAACTTTGAAGTGCCCCACTTATGCTTCTCATGATGAGCATCGGCGTATACGCCATCAAGCTAAGAATTATCTCATACTCGATGATACATTGTATCGGAGAGGTGTAGACTGCATCTTGCGTCGATGTCTCACACATGAGGATGTAGTCATCATGCTCAACTATTGCCATACCGGAGCTTGTGGCAGTCATTTGTCTGGGTTGGAAACAACCCAAAAGATTCTACGAGCAGGTTACTTATGGCCGACACTTATCAAAGATTGTATAGAATCGGTCAAGAAGTGCCATCCATGCCAAATCTTCTCTCGGAAGATGAGGGCATATCTCGCTCCCATGTTTCCTGTCATCACAATTGGTCCCTTCACCAAGTGGGGGATTGATTACACTACTTGCAACCCCCCGTCAGCAAGGGGGCACCGCTATATCATCATAGTTGTAGATTACTTCACTAAGTGGGTCAAATCTATGCCAACGTTTAAAGATGATGGAGAGACTGCAGCTCTCTTTTTATTCAACTAGATCATAGCAAGGTTCGGCGTCCTGAGAGAGATCGTTACTGACCATGGAAGTCGCTTTCAGAACCAAATGATGACCGAATTAACATCAAAGCTTGGGTTACGGCAAGAGAATTCATCACCCTACTACCCCCAAGCCAATGGGCAGGTGGAAGCTGTAAAAAAAACTCTTAAGACTATTCTATAGCGAACTATCAACTCAGCCAAGTCAAATTGGCATTTGATGTTATACTCGACATTATGGGCTTACCGAACATCTGTTAATACTACAACCAATTTCTCACCTTTTCAACTTGTTTACGAGCTGGAGGAAGTCTTGCCCATTGAATGTCAGATCCCATCTCTAAAATTGGCAGTACAATTATTCCCAAACACTTCTCCACTTGAAGAACGGTTAGTACACCTTGAGCAGCTCAATGAGCAGCGTTGTGATGCGGCCCTGGCCAACAAGGCTCACAAACATAAGGTCAAGTGTCAGTATGATAGGTTCGTTCGTCCTCAGATTTTCTCTGAAGGCGACCTTGTCCTGGTATATGACCAAGATAAGGACCCCCTGGGGGCAGGAAAATGCAAACCCATATGGTTCGGACCCTTCATCATAAAAGAGGTATTAAAAAAGGGCGCTTATCGTCTGGTTTATTTTGAAGGGAATGCTTTGGCGGAGACTAGAAATGGGCTCTACCTCAATAAATATTACTCATAGGCAGGTCATTGTGGGTAACTTTTTGTAACATATGTATAGTCTTTGTACTATTACTTTTTAGGTTCTCTTAAATGTTATGGACGTTTCATTGATGTTATCTTTCGTCAATATGGCAGATGTCAAGTGATTCTGAGGTGTTCGTTGGGTATGCAGACGGTGCTAGTCAGCACACTCGGAGGCTCGCCTCTGCAGCCTGGGTAATCTTTACACCTCAGGGCCAGTTGTTATCTTTCGGAGGTATATGCTTAGGTGACACCACAAATAATGTCACCGAGTATAGTGTAGTTATTGAGTTGCTTCGTGACGCCTTGTCATTGGGTATCTCTCATCTCTAAGTCTATCTCGATGCTCAACTAGTTTTGTCTCAGCTAAACAGAGTATATCGGGTTCATGATCCAACCTTACACTGACGATTCCTTAGGGTACGTCTCTTAGAACGAAACTTTGATTATATTACATATTTTCATGTTCCTAGGAGATTAAACCAAATTACAGATACTCTAGCTAATCAAATTTTAAATTGGCATCTTGCACACATATGAAAGAACATTGACATAAGAATGTAAATACATTTTTCCACACATGATCCATAAGACACAAAAGATCAAAAAACCATATATAACATTATAAAGTAACCAGAGTACATATATGGATGCAAGCGCCTCAAAAATAGGACCAATAGCGAGTCACAGGGCTTATGCCCTCAAAAAATATATACAAGTAGTGCTCGTGGCACGCAAAAAGTCTAAATAGGTTCAGGGTCTATGGGCCATGTTATACTGGTCCACAGCATGGGCTAAACGCCTAAACAATCGGACCCACGTCCGAGGTGCCCCCACTACATGAGGTTGCATGGATGGCGGCAAGTCCTCTATCTCTGCCATCGGGACTGTGCGAGTGAGTGCAGTAAAGTTCCGCTCAACTCGTCTAAGTACCCTCTCAGCCTCCCCGGTTGGGAGGTTTTCTGCTACTGCTGGTCCCCCGGCAGCGGCAGCTGCGGCTTCTGGCCGAGGACGACGCATGTTCTGTGCATAATTGGCAGGTCGCACTAGTCCCATATCTGCATGCAACAAACGTATATCCATCAAATACTCTGGCATATAAAAAAAATGATATATATAACAAAAACGACATAAAAATTACATATACAACAACAACAAAAACTACAAAGGTGGAGACTTACCCATCTCCCCTCACTCCTCACCAAGAGGCACGAGTATCTCAGGATCTCTAGAAAAGTCAATCCCTGCATATGGGTAATCCTCGATCACAGGGATCTGTCGTGACAGCCATGAAAAAAAGTCATCATCGAATGACTCATTGGTCTTTCCTCCACCCTGTCGCGGCAGTAATACTGCCCATCTACATACTACAGGAAAAGAGGCCTGATGTCCTCATACCACTTCCCGAGGACTAAAGCTCGGAACTCTCTCGAAAAAGAATGAACACAAAATCATCCCTAACCCAAAATTCCTCTGTGTCTGTTTTCGGCAATCTATCAATTGCCTCTTCATACACTCTAGTAGTGTGGTACTCCAGTCAAAAATTTGTGCATTCAAGCATTGGATAGCACAATTCATCTGTGCGCGAGACACCTGATGCAAGGCTGTTGAACTGGTAATCCACCCAATAAGAAATAATATCGCTTGCAGTGATAGGTCAGTGATCTTACTTATGGGCACCTGGGAGCTCAAACGGTTTGTCCCAGCCTCACAATGCAGGGCTATCAGTTCCGCTATGTTAAGAGGCCCCAATGGAAATGTTCTGAAATTGATCGGTTCCCCTCTCCTTGAGAGGCCAGTCAAAAAGTAGATATCCTCAGTGGTGGGCACCAGTGATTGTCCGTCTAGCATGAAGGCCTTTGCATCAGGGTGCCAATAGTCAACCAAGTCATTCAGTAGCCTCGGTTGCGCTCACATAAACAGACACAGGAAGAACTTAAGAAAACCACATTGCATCAACGTGGCCACGACATTCGGATCTCCCGCAACCAACTCACTAATTGTTTCATGCTCCCTTTCCCTCCAGTGGACATACATCCTGCCAACACAACAAAGTTCAGGAGGGTTAGTGAGGGTTGTTTGGTTCTTTTATCTATAAAATCGGGGGGGGCACGCGTGCTGTCTAGGTGACAGTCGTGTGTACACACAGGCAAGTTTTACTTTGCCCGAGTGTACATGCAGCCTGTCCAGAGACAACCCGCGTGGACCTAGGGCCAACCTTTTAAAGGTCGACGCCCACCCAAAAAATGAAATCAAAAGCAAAAATAATGAATTGAATAGCTAGATAGGGGAGTTTGTACTTACTTGGTCCAAGTGGAAGTTCGTTTCGTCCACTGTAGCTCCCGAAATCACCATTTTTATCAAAGGGGGTCTTTTGGCTCTAGAGTCAATTTCCAAATCAGCAATGGTGATGAGCTACCAGCTTCTATTTATAGACTTTTTGGCCTCTTTTTGTCACTTTTTTGGCCTCCCTTATCAGTTTCTTTATACCAAAAACCATTTAGAGTGATTCAGGAGTTATATGGGAGGGATTTGATCGGGTATTGAGACAATTTTTTTGAGTTTTGAAGAAATTTGGACGGTCCATGAAATTTTTTCCAAGAATCAACTAGAGCATATAGGTTAGGTTATTACCCCGACTTTTGTGTCTCGTTGTCTTTTTCCTCTGCCATAGGATCGATCCCATCAAGTTGTGACATGGAACCATCATATCTTCTTTAGAAGTGTCGCAACTTGGCGGTAGAGCTTACCAGAACATGGATGCCCTAAGTAGGTCTTGGTTGCATTATGGTGTCCATGCCGTCTCTAAAACACTGTAGGCTCGGGAGTCCTTATAGTATTTTCTGAATTCGAGTTTGAGCCTCATTTGCATGATTCTTCTTCGCTCTTGATCTCACCCTCAGGACTCCCAAAAAATAATGGGTCTCCTTTTAAGCCCTTTTCAGACCCTCTAAACATGAAAATATTGTCGAGCAATCTTATGGCCTTTCACGCTCGTTAAACTGAAATTTGAAGTCACGTCTGTCCGGTGGTAGTTTACCCCTTTTTCGGTCCGGACGGTCAACTGTACGATCAAAGGTATAGTCTATGGAACTCCAGCTCTATAGAAGAGTACTCTCAGGTATAATTTTATCCCTTTTTCGGGCCTGAGGGACTAAACTTACGAAGAAGGAACCCCCACAGAGTCCATAGTTAAGCTCTTTTCAGACTCCCTAAAATTGAAAAGATCACCGAGTGACCTTATTCTTTCACACTCGTTAAAATTGGTCCAGAAGAATATTCCTGACGGAGTCCATAGTTAAGCTTTTTTCAGACTCCTTAAAAATGAAAAAATGGCCTAGTGATCTTGT
This sequence comes from Picea engelmannii, assembly GCA_009831015.1. NCBI lineage: Eukaryota > Viridiplantae > Streptophyta > Pinopsida > Pinales > Pinaceae > Picea > Picea engelmannii. The sequence goes on along the minus strand of ML790015.1, from coordinate 865,534 downwards.
CTTTATCACACTCGTTAAAATGGTTTTGAATAGACGTCTTGTCAGTGCTAGTTTACCCCTTTTTCGAACTGACTAAACTACCTTTGAAAAAGGTACCCCAATGGAGTCTCCTTTTATGTTTTTCAGACTCTCTAAATATGAAAAACCACCGAGCTTACCTTCTCTGGGCTCGTTAAACTTACATCAAAGGACGTTACCATTCTGTGTTTTGCTAACCACGTTTGCATACCTTATACGCCAGCCTTGTAACAGTTTTTTTCTGCGTCTTAACACCTTTGGCCCCCGGAGGATTTTTCCCGAGTATCATTCTACTAGAACATCATTCTTGTCCTTGTGCCTTGAGCTTGTATGTTTGCAACACGCGTTCCTCCTTTGTAACGTAATATTCCTTTATTATTTTTCCACAATTATTGAAAAGAAAAAAAATCAAATATACCCCAAAAAGAGGAAGGGAAAAGTATTTTCTTTATTGGCAGCATAATGAGTCTCCCTTGGATAAAGCACATATGTCCGTTTGTTCATCAAACTATGGGATGTAGTACGACCTTAGGAATATTTTCTCACTATATAGAGTTGTGTCCTCCACCATTTGGTTATCCTTCCAAACATATGGAGAGTTTGTGTTGCCTCCTACTTCGTAGACTTATGATTAACATACATGTTGCCTGAGTCTCATCATTTTTCATGCTATTGTCCAAGGGAAGTTTGTCACCAAGCCTAAGTCATCCCCTCTGCAATATGTCTCTTGTCCTCATACCCGGCCATCCGGAACATCCAATCAAGTCCTTGTTATAACCCTAAATTGCACCACACATGCTTACCTGGCATCAGGCCAACTCATATCCCTTCTTTGCCAAAGCACTGCTGAACAACTCTTTGAAAATCCTCTTTTATAAAGTCCCACGCGCCCTATTCCATTATTGCACGCGTGTACACGTTGGCTGACCCAAAACAGCCTGCGTGGACCGACAAAAGCACGAAAAAAGGAAATTTTTCGATGGAGCACAAAAGCTATGGGTGAGTTAACGGAAACTCCTGGCCATGCATGGTCGAGGGTTCGTCCAAATACCTAGCTCCTTATAGCCTATAAAAGAAGGGGTAGGGATCCTATTTGGAGGAAGAAAAATATAGCAAAGAAACTCTGTCCATTTACGTATTCCCATTGTCCCAACCCTTTATCCTTTCCTTGTGCCAAAGGAGATTCAAAGCAAAGCAGTTGGAGGACAGAAGAAGAGGAGCCCAGGATCAGGTTCGAGGAGCGGTGGCCGGTCTCAACTTTTGTAAGTTGACTCATTCTAAGTAATAAAGAAAATGTTTTTCCCGTCCCAATTCATGAATTGTTTATAGTTTGATCAGTATATGTTTGGATTTCTAACCCGTTAATATATAAGTAGTATGCATGCATAGTTGTTGCTTGTCTTGGATGTAGGTCAGTTTTGGAAGGAGTATTGAGAACAAGTAATCAAGCACAACGGAGGATCGACATCAAATGTCAGGAACGAGTTAGGTTGATATTTCCATGTGTTTACTAAGAAAAGGGGGATTTAAATCTAGGGATGAAGATAGAAATTAATTTATATTCGGTCATATCTGCATGCAAAGTCTAAACTCTATTTGCTAGTCCGTAGGGAGATTTTCCCAACAACACTTGAGTAATCCATAAGGAAACCTAAATGTGGATGGCTAGGATCATCTCAATCTATCCCTAATCAATGGTTGATATCATCCCACAATAATATCAACTCAAAACCCACTTTGGGTTAAGTTCCCTAAGCTCACTTTGTGTCTCCTAATTCACCCACAAAGTGAATTAATTGTCACTTTAGGCTAAAATGACCAAATTTCACTTTTGACTTAAATATTGTAAGTCAAAGTGAAATTAGACATAAAGTACAAGATACAAAGGTACCAACATCTACCTCTTGTGGTTAGAGGCTCAAAACCATAAGGGAACCACTTCTCGAGGTACACTAAAACTCAACACATGCTTTGTTGGATGATATAACTTGAAAAGAATATATAAGTGCATACCTTTGAAATTTGTAGTATCATTCAGCTTGTCTTTTAATTTGAAACTAGACACCATCTTGACAAGAAGAGGTTAGAAACTGAATAAAAAAGGTTTAATGATTAGAACAAGCTAGAAACCCTGAAATTTCAACTTTGACCGCAAAAATCAATTTTGACCATAAGTCAACCTTTGACTTTGACTTTGGCCAGCCAAAATTTGACCTTGACCATTCAAACTTTGACTTTGACCCAAAAACTCAAACTTGACATTTTTGTTGGTTGAGGGAACCAGAGGGTGCACTAGGCTAAGGTGCACTAGAATACCCAAAAAATTAGCTCCAATGCTTCACTGAAAGTGCCCAAGAAATTAGGTTTAGGGTTTGTTGTCGCTACAAAATCAGAAGCCCTAGTTGCAACTGCAACTGGTGCTACAACAAGATTTACAAGGAACTCTCAATCTACCTTCCAGTGGTTAGACTATTCTGAAGGTACTGAAGGCCCATAACCTGTTAGAATAATTTTGATGTGCTCGATTAACCATAGACAATGCTACACCAGTGTCACCCAACCATAGGCTCAAAGCCACCCCCGAGCACCTTAACCTTTGACAGAAATAATGATTCAAGGAAGCCACACCAGAACCAACAGATAACCAAGAGATCACACCTTCTCCAAGGGTAGCTCACAAGAGAAAGTACCAGAAAGATTGAAAAAGAGAAAATTGTACAATTGCAGTGGTTGTTGCTCCTCCTCCAAACTTGCGCATTATTATTGGTTTCCTGAGTGAGAGTGAGTGAACAAAATGAGCCAAGATGTCCTCTATTTATATTAATTTGTCCAGTGACTTTTCTGGCTAGGTCGACCTGACTTTCTAGTAATTATATTTTTTTTTATCTTTTTCATGTGAAGTAAACTTGTCTTCCTGGAGGATAATACCTTAATATTATATATTTTGCTGAGCCGAAATGTCTTCTAAGGTTTTCACACATCTATTTAGGGTTTCTCTTGCTTCCAGAATATTCTATTCTAGTCAAACATTACATATGGAGATTAATACCTCCCGCAACTACCATAATATCAACAGTATCAACAGGTAGATCTAGCAGATTTAAGGTACCAACATGAAGATCTTGCATTTATAAGGACAACAGGTAGATCTAGTGTAGATCTAAGTGTCCAGTAGGAAGATCTGGGAAAATCATCTTCAAGGCCAAAGTTGTCAGGCTTGTTGTAATTTGTATTTTTCCTCAGTGGGTCATTTTCCCAGTAAGAGATCCCTTGTAAGCTCCAGTATATTTTATTATGTGCGTTGTAATTTAATTATCAACAAAGAAAAACACAAGGTAGTAATTTATCTAGGTGTTGGGAATTGATATTTTTCAACATGATTTTAGAGCTTGCACTCTGAGAGGGAGACAAATCTCAAACACAACTCAAAAGAGAGAAAATGAGTTTTTCTCAAGAGACCTTGAGAACTTGAGACACGAAGGACTATGACTCAAGGAGATCTCAGCAAGGGTGAAGAAGGACTTTCATCTAGAGATTGACTCAAGGGTCTATACAAAAACAACACAAGAGAATGTTGGAAGTCAGTGACTGACAGCGAGAGCAAGAGGATTCATTGCGCAATCCAAAGGAGAAGAAAAACAATGAGGCAAAAACAGACAGATTTGATAACATGGACAGATCTGATTCGCAGGTGCTGTAAGCAAAAGGTCGTACAATAGGGAAAAAGGTACTCGGCTACAGGTGTTGGTTGTATTTTTCTTTTCTCAGTGGAAAAAAAATATGATAGAAGCACAAGACCTATTCGATAGTCTAAAAAAGAAGGACTCAGGGATCCATGTGGAGGATGGAACACCTACACTACAAGGCATTGACAATCCTAAGTAATATTGTCACTGGTCTCCCAGATTTCATTGTTAAGCAGCAAGGTGCGTATAGAGAGTGTGCACTTGGAAAGAATGCCAAGGCTTCTTTTCCAAGCATTGAAAGTAGGTCCAAGGGGATCTTGGATCTTATACATTTAGATATGTGTGGACTGAGGTCGGTGGAAGAGGATGAGGAGTAAGAGGCTCTGAAGGGAGAACAATGTTCAGAGACTTTTAGTTCAAGGATTCAACCTTTAGGTGGGGAGGAGGAGTTATCCATGTTATCTCACAATTTGTAGGTTGGGAAAATCTCGATCCCACCACCAAGATGGAGAGAACTATGGGACATTATACCCAATGTCACCATGATATAGGTCACGCACTTCAAGGGTGACTAGGTCACTCTTGGGAGGCGATCTCGGTGATCCTAGGGAGAAAGGGGTGTGAGAATGGAAATGAAAAGAGTGAAGCCCCTAAAGGTCAATATTCTATATGGAAATGGAAGGTTGATAATGAGTCTTAGGTTGTCTTGAGGTTGCTAAAGCCTTGAATGAATTGTCGAGAAATTAGTACCTGCCCGAGACACAATGAAAGCCACTATGTAGTATAATATGTTAGTTGGATCAACAAGTTAGGCTTGTTGTCCCTAATTTGCAGCAACATATAACAATGTATATGAGCGAAGAAACAAGTATTAGAGTTGCTAACAAGTTGCTAAAAGTCTGATGGAATGTGCTAGAAACAAAGTAGATAAACACTAGAGAATTCCACGATCTATCTTTAGTAATGAGTTATATCTTTCATAAAAGATGTATGTAGACGTATTTTGCAGCCTTATGGCTATAGAAAAATTGTTGTGACAACAATGAATCTAGCCACCAAAATCCAATAAGAAACCACCCAATAATTGTATTTAACCAAGTAGAATAAAGTGGAAAACATTTAGAGAATATTGGCAGTAGAAATGTAAGTTATGAGTGAAGTTATGTTTAGGGTTTCTGCAGTAAAAGTAGCAACCTTATGTCTGTAGCAAACCAAGGTCCATAACAAAAAACTTATCCAATCAAATCAGCGCCTAGTTATCTCAATAAGTGTGCCTAGGTTAGTAGGAGGTTAGGGCAGATTTTTAGGACTAGTCTAGGGTTAGTTAGGAGCTAGTTAGGGTTAGTTACCTAGGGTTAGTGCAACCCTAGTGGTTGTAAGTTAGTTTTACTACAGCAGCAAGAAATTGTGGTTGAAAGGGGAGGCCTTGAAATGAGGCAAGGTAGCTCAAGGCTAGGGAAACAAACCTCAAGTGAGAGAAAACCAAAATATTTTAATTTCACGTTAACCAATGAAATCATTTATGTCTCCAATGCAATGATTAGTGCCTTTAGTTATGGGTTAATGGGGTCTTAGAAAAAGAGATAGGGCTACTAGATCCTTGGGGGTATAAATCCTCTTATTCCCCAAGACAAGTAACCTATCTAGGGTTTGAAATTAAGGGGTGTATATCCTTATACTTCCTTAACCAAAACCTTTGCAAATAATTTTAAAGCTTAACCATTATGGTGGAAACTAGGATAGGGGGTGTATGTGTTTATACTTCCTATCTAGATTTAGCCAAAACATCCTTAAATTGAATTACCAATGATAAAAACAAAGTAAAGAACCATACCAATCCAAGAAAATCCTTTAACATGCCAATGTAAACCACCACAATAAGCTAGAAGTGACCTCCAAGAGGAAGTGCATCATCACCATAATCAAAGAAACCATTCCATAGCACAAGAGACAAGAAGAACTCCAAAGTTAACAAAAATTTTAGACCTTAGCCTTCACAATGGGAGAGTTATGTCCAAATGTGATCTTATGATCTCTTATTTATACAAAATGTCTCCAAAATAGTGTGTACACATAATATTAGGGTAAACCACAAGATTAGGGGTCAACAACCCTAGTCTTGCCCCTTTTACAAAATAATATTAAACAATTCACTTAAAATTTTCTTTTACACAAAAAGAAACCCTAATTTAAAGTGATGTCTCTGCTTTAGGGGACGTTTTGGCACTAGGAGCAAGTCATTGGTGTTGGAGGAGTGTAGGTAAGCTTTCCAAAGCCACATGTCAAGCATCCAAGTCACTTCCTTCATGGTTAAAGCCTCAAACTCCTCAAAACATCCTTGTGTCAATGCATATCAACCTCACCACCAAACCCTAGCCCCATGGATGACATCAGGCTCCTAAAGATGGCGTTTTGCCTCTCCTAGGAAAAATTTTTGGCAAGTAGGGGCTAGGTTATGTCATCCAAGTAATCTTATAGGCCTTTGAAGTTTCATCTCTCTTATCTGGCATGTGGGCCCTTGGCATCCACCTGTGGGCTTCAAGCCCGATGGAAGCCCAAGCTAGACTTGTTCTTCCAAAACTGTCCACCAACTAGGTCCTACAAAGACAAATAAGCATGCCCTCCAAGGATCTCAAGTCAAAACATCATGATAAGTAAATCAAGTCAATAAATGAGCCACATAAGCATTTTCATCAAAGATTACCATGTCAAACAATTAAGTGCTCAAAGACATTATGTGACTTGCCAAGCTTGGATATGGGAGGGTTGACGAGGTGTCCTATTGGGTAGATATTTCCCGAAGTCAAGGAGAGTTTCCAAGAGATCCCTCTCTAGACCATGTAAAGTGAGTGAAGTGGTTAAGGGTCAAGACTCAATGGGCATGGGGTTCATGACATACAAGGGGTTGTAGTGTCTCATTCATGAGTTCCTTTGTAGAGGGTGTGTGGCACATTCGTTTGCAATGCAATTTTTCTAAGCCCATCGTTTTGCCACTTTTTGTTTCTTTCAAATTTTAGGGACAAGTTGAAGGCCATTGTCCTAGCATGGTGTCCAAATAATGACAGTATCACTCACAAACACCTAGTGTAAATGATAAGGTTGACTCGTGATGAGACCCCCTTTGTCTTAGCCATGCAACTGAGAGCCATTACCCTGGCTTGGTGACTAGATGATGGTAATGGAAAACCACTAGATATCCATGAACAAGATAGGTCGGCTCATGATGAGACCTCCTATCCTCCAACTAACCTTTTTAAGAATTCATAATCATATTTCTTATGGGTCCCTCTTTTCTTACAGATAAGTGTTTCATTTCTTTCTTGGGGGATTCTTGGACGAAGCATATGGAAGGTTTAGACATAGGTTTTTATCTTTTACCCAACAACAATCCCTCTGGGCCTTCAACCCCTTCTTCTCATAGAATGAGGAACAACCCCTCCTTGGGTCAATACACCCTAAAATCCCAAGAGATAAGGAAATGAGGGGAAATAGTGATGGAAAGTGGTAAGTATAGTCGAGAATGGTACGATGGCTCTTCAAGGGAGTTCCTAGTAGAAAACCCATCACTAAGGAATACCACTTACTAGGGCACAATGTCAACCACCAAGGTGAAGAAGGGAAAAAGGCATAATGTCCAAGCATGTCATGAAATTTAAAGCAGACTAAGATACAACATACTCAAATGCCTCAAATATTGAAATGACACTTACCATAATACATGACTTGTACCTCATGGAGCAAGGCCCAATGCCTCTCGAAAGCGAGTTCGTGTGGTGGATGCCATCTGAAAACATATGACCTTTGTTGTTCGTGAGAAGGGTCTCCATATGTGCAAAAGGATATTGCTAGTCATGTAGTCTCTCGGCACTCCATATATGCAACCTAAGGGCCTCAAGACATAATCTCCTTACTTATCCCACAAAATGGGGATAACAATCCCCTTCTAGCTCTATCAAGAGACCCAGATGGTTCATGCAGACATTGAGGGATGCTCAAGAGCATGTTGAGACCTCTAGGAGCATATTCAAGGACAACAAACCTCCGAAGAAATTTCCAAACTTTATGACACTAATGAGTAGCATCATTGATTCCAAGTCTTTCAGTGTTTAGGAAGCAACGGATCAGCAGGTTTGGTAGGATGCCATGGTGCGAGACGATGTGTTGGACATTGTGTTAGGACCGAAGGGATATCTAGTTCCAGGTGGCTCTTCCAAAAGTACCTTCCTCACTAAGAGGGAGTGTTGATGTTTGTTGCATTGGACAGATACTTCCACACAGGGCTAAATTTCTAGATATGTGGAAGTCGTGCAAATCCTTCAACCTTAGTAATTTCCTTTAATTAAAAGTATTATTAAAATAAAGTATTCTTTATAATTAAAGTGAGTTTAATTTAATGAAATACTAAGGTTATTAGCATTAGTGAATTAAATGAATATTAGTCATTGATCTAAAGTGAGGTAAGAACTAATCTCAACCATTATTCACTTTGGAGATTAGGGTTATGTTTGATTCAGTTATAACTCAAGATTATAAAAGTAAGGCTAGGTGAAGGAGAAACACATCCACTTGAAGAGCAAATAAGGACTTTTTCTCAAGTGCTTAAGTCACAAAGCACTATGACTCAAGGGGATCAAAGATAAGAACAAAGGACTTTTGTTCAAGAGTTTGAATCACGAAGGACTCTGATTCAAGAAGATCTCAACAAAGGTGAAGGACTTTCATCTAGAAATCAAGTCCAAAGAGGAAAGTGTAGGTAATGCAATAAGGAGAAGAAAACCCAGTACTAAAAAATCGAATGATAGATTTATGGGGAGCATATCTGAGGTATCAGCGGACAGATCTAGTAGATCCAACATACCAGTGGACATATCTATCATATCTAAGGTAGAGCGGATAGATCTAGTGCATATCTGGGGTACCAATTGGAAAATCTAGCAGATCTAATGTACCAGCAAACAAATCTAGTGCAAATCTAAGATACCAACAGACAGATCTAACAAATATGAGGTACCAACGAATAGATATAGTGCAGAGATGAGGTACCAGTCGATAGATCTAATGGAGATCTGAGGTATCAACAGAAAGATCTAGCAGATCTGAGATACCATTAGGTAGATCTTGTAGATCTAAGGACCAACAGGCAGATCTAGTGCAGATATAAGTGTCTAATAGGCAGATCTAGGTAGGTCGAGCAGAGGGTTTCTTCAGGGCTAGAGTTGTTAGGTTTGTTGTAATTTGTATTTTTCCTCAGTGAGCTATTTTCCTTGTAAGAGAGCCCTTGAAGGGCACAATTTTGTGTGCATGTGTGAAGTTTGATTTCAATATTGTTGAGATTTGGGTACCTTGGAAAGTGGTCCCCGTGTGTTTATGAGTCTTTAAACACAAAGGGAGGAGACTATTACCCTTGTACTTTACTTTATGATTCTAATTTCACTTTGACTTATGAGATTTAAGTCAAAAGTGAAATATGTCACTTAAGTCATTAAAGTAACAATTAGTTCACAAAGTGGGTGAATTAATAGACATAAAGCAAACTAAGGAAAGTGGGTTTCTTAAGTGAGATTTTTGGATTAGATCTCACCCATTGATTAGACTTGGCTAAATTGGATCTAGGCCATTGATCTTTTAGGGTTTGGCCAAAGAAGGATAAAGGAGGGTATAGTGCATTTATGAGACTCATTTCTTCACTTGAGAGGAGAGCAGAAGAGGAGGAGAGCTTGGGCGCATTTCTTAAGGAGAGGAAGGCGCACTTGTTGGAGGGTTTGTCTATTGAGTGAGGAAAGGTGCATTAGCTTGGAGGAGGTGCTTCCATGGAGGAGGAAGCACATTTATGAGCTTGGGCACATGTTAGTCTTGAGGACACACTTGGAGGAGGAGAGGTGCGCATCCTTGAAGAGGGCACACTTCATACATGAGAAAGTTGTGTAGGGGAGTTGCGCACTTGTGAGAGGAGAGCCTTAGTGTGGAACTAAGGGCGCACATAGAGGAAGCATTTGCTAAGAGGAGGGGCGCACCAAAGCTAGGTACGCACCAAACCATGGAGGAGGGCACACTTGTGTAGAGGGCGCAAGCTTCAAGGGAGAATAGCAAGGGTTACTCAAAGCTTCAAGTGGGTAAAGGCAAGATCAAGGCATCTCAGAGGTAAAGGCAAAGGCTTAAAGACAAAGGCATCGGAATAAAGACAAAGTAAGCAAGGAGAAGAAAGGCTCACCAAGGCAAGGGGTGCCTTACTTCACAAAGCTTGTGGGGAGGTCTTCAAGGAACTCCAAGGCATCCGAGAGTGGTTGCTATTGTACCAGGTTCACTTGTATATGTTTCCTGTGTTGTACATTTTTCTTCGAGGCCTTCTGTATATATCTGCTCCAAACTGGTTTTCCCCATGGGGGGGGGTTCGAGGGTCATGTTGACCAAAAATCTGTGTCAATTTCATGCATGCTTAGAAGTATAGATCATCATTTTAAAGCTAAATATCTAGAGGTAGTGTTATTTGTTTTGATGTATATTGCATGTGCTAACATTGAGTAAAGAAAACACTTCCAAGGGCACCTCAAAAGGGAACTTAACCATCAAATATTGAGTTGAAAGTTTGGTGATTATTTGTTGTCCTAAAACAAAAGCAAAAGACAACAACAGAGTTGAAACTTAGAGCCATACTAAGATCAAACACAGACCTTAGATGGTGGCCTCATAGGACCTCAGAAAATCTACATGGTATCAAAGCCAATGGTGGCTTAGACTTGCTGATTTTTTAACATTTTCATGGACGGTTGAGGGCAGATTTTGGATAGCTTGTTGACAAAGTTTATGGACAGGTTGTGGGCAGATTTGTTGGGCTGATTTTTGACACTTCTGGACAGACTCTTTTCACACCTGCGTGGACACGAGTGAGGTTGTATTTCACAACCTCTTTTCACACCTATATTGCTAGGAGTGAGGTCGGTGTTCACTTGCCTCTTTTCACACCTGTGTTGACAGGAGTGAGGCAACGTTCCTTTGCAGTTGGAGCATCAGAGTTAGCGTAGTTTGGCAGAGATGTCAGCATCTCAGATGCGTGTGGAGGACAGGCTAGTTGGGGCTAGCAATTAGTCGCCTTAGAAGGCGAGGATAGTCTTTGTCTTAAAGGACCTCAAACTATGAGATATAGTTGAGGCGCCTGTTCATGTTCTTCTTGTTACTGCCCTGTCTTGTTGGCAGAGTTCAAGAAGAGGAACAACAAGGAAAAGAGAACCATTTATGATGCAGTGAGGGATCATATCATTCCCCACTTGACTGGGAAGACTTATGTATTTGATATGTGGGTATCTCTATGCAAGTTGTATGAGAGCTCTAATGAGAACCAGAAGTTGGTTCTTCATGATCGATTGAGGGGCATTCACATGCTCGAGGATGAGTCGGTTACTTCTTTCCTTGGTAGATACATCTAGATCAAAGACGAGCTTGGAGCCGTCGGAGAGGTGGTGGATCTCAACTCTATGGTGAGGATAACGTTGAACAACTTTACCAAACCATGGGGTCCATTTGTTCGCGGCATTGTTGCCAGGGAGGTTATGCCTACATGGGAGAGGTTATGGGATGACTTCGTCCAGGAGGAGACTAGACTAGTAGCAAAGGCTTATGGACAGCAGCAGCAACAACAACAATCAATTTATGGTGATGAGGACCTTGCTCTTTGGACAAAGGGCAAGAAGAAGACCGTTTGGGGAAGTCGACAGGGTCCCAAGTTTGGGGGCCCACCATGGGGAGGAGAGAGAATCAATAGTGGGCAGAAGAGATACATGAGCACAATGAGATTCTTTACTTGTGGAGAGATGGGTCACTATGCATTACAGTGTCCCAAGAAGAAGAAGAAGAAGAAGCAGTAGGATGTGTCAACAGTGATAGCAAAGGAGATTGAGTTCGATGAAAAGTTTGCGAGAGAGTGTGCATTTGTAACTACTTTGTTTGTTGTTACACCATACAACATTAGATGGGGAGACAGAGTTGAGGACTGACTGACTCATAGCAGTGATTCATAGGGAGATTGGACTCAGTTTCCTTGGACACCATCTTTAGAGAGGGTGACCGGTCCACCCAGGATAACTTCAGTTTCATAGTTGTCGAGCAGATAAAGAGTTGGTGCTACAACTTCAGAGCATCGGAGATTGATGAGGAGGAGGAGCAGGGCATCACTGAGGTTTGAGCCTCACTTGGCTACAGAGACAGGCAGATCAGGTTATGGATCCACTTCAGGTGGAAGCTACTTAGTGAGAGGCCAAGTTGAGGATCTTGGTGAGATGTTGAGATCTAGGTACTCTTGGTGAGATACCAAGAGGGAGAGACTCTTGGTGAGATGTCAAGATAGTGACTCTTAGTGAGATGCCAAGAGTAGTGACCGTTGGCGAGATGCCAGGAGGTAGAAATCCTTGATGGGAGACCAAGGTGGAGATCTTTGGTGTGATGCTAAGATCTAGTTGATCTTGGATAGGTGGAGAGATACTTCCATCTATAGATCATGCAGATTGAGCAGATCTGTGACAGAGACTACTTTCAGTGATCAGGGTACAACCATACTCACCGAGTATATGCTAGGAGGCAACCATGTCCACTATAGGGATGATATTGGTGGTGATGGGCACTTTCCTTAGTAAGAGGGAGTGTTGAGATTTGGGTACCTTGGAAAGTGGTCCCCATGTGTTTATGATTCTCTAAACACAAAGGGGGGGAGACTATCACTCTTGTACTTTAGTTTATGATTCTAATTTCACTTTAACTTAGGAGATTTAAGTCAAAAGTGAAATATGTCACTTAAATCATTAAAGTGACAATTAATTCACAAAGTGGGTGAATTAATAGACATAAAGAAAACTAAGGAAAGTGGGTTTCCTAAGTGAGAATTTTGGATTAGATATCACCCATTGATTAGGCATGGCTAGATTGGATCTAGGCCATTGATTTTTTAGGGTTTGGCCAAAGGAGGCTAAAGGAGGGTATAGTGCATTTATGAGACTCATTTCTTCACTTGAGAGGAGAGGAGAAGAGGAGGAGAGTTTGGGCACATTTCTTGAGGAGAAGAAGGTGCACTTGTTGGAGGGTTTGTTTACTGAGTGAGGAAAGGCGCATTAGCTTGGAGGAGGTGCTTCCATGGAGGAGGAGGCACATTTATGAGCTTGGGTGCTTTCCAGTCTTGAGGGCACACTTGGAGGAGGAGAGGCACACATACTTGAGGAGGGTGCACTTCATACATGAGAGAGTTGTGTAGGGGAGTTGCGCACTTGTGAGAGGAGAGCCTTAGTGTGGAACTAAGGGCGCACTTAGAGGAAGCATTTGCTAGAGGAGGGGCATACCAAAGGTAGGTGCACACCAAACCATGGAGGAGGGTGCACTTGTGTAGAAGGCATAAGCTTCAAGGGAGAATAGCAAGGGTTACTCAAAGATTCAAGTGGGTAAAGGCAAGATCAAGGCATCTCAGAGGTAAAGGCAAAGGCTCAAAGAAAAAGGCATCAGGATAAAGACAAAGCAAGGAGAAGAAAGACTCACCAAGGCAAGGGGCACCTTACTTCACAAGGCTTGTGGGGAGGTCTTCAAGGAACTCTAAGGCATCCGAGAGTGGTTGTTATTGTATCAAGTTCACTTGTATATGTTTCATGTGTTGTACATTTTTCTTTGAGGCCTTCTATATATATCTGCTCCAAACTGGTTTTCCCCATGGGGGGGGTTTTCCAGGGTCGTGTTGACCAAAAATCTGTGTCAATTTCATGCATGCTTAGAACTGTAGATCAACATTTCAAAATTAAAGATCTAGAGGTAGTGTTATGTGTTTTGATGTATATTGCATGTGCTAACATTGAGTAAAGAAAACACTTGCAAGGGCACCTCAAAAGGGCACTTGACCATCAAATATTGAGCTAAAAGTTTGGTCACTATTTGTTGTCCTAAAACAACAGCGAAAGACAGACACAGAGTTGAAACTTAGAGCCATACTAAGATCAAAGACATACCTTAGATGGCAGCCTCATAGGACCTCAGAAAATCTACAAATATTTCTTTCGTTGTTTTATTTATTTACATCCAGTATATTTTATTTTATGTGCTGTAATTTAATTATCAGCAAGGAAAAACACAAGCTAGTAATTTATCTAGGTGATTGGGGATTGAGATTTTTCAACACTGGAGTTGTCTTTGACATTGTGATTCGTATGACTGCTACATAATCTTTTCCTCTATTATGTTCTCAAAATACCACTCTTAGATATTTTTCTCAACTATGGAACATATATAATGCTAAAGAATGGTACCCAAAGCCTAGATGACTATAGGGCCCAATATTTAGCATAGCTCGATAGTCGTCTAGGGTTAGGGTTTTTGCATCATCAACACTCAATTCATGATAAGGTTGGACCTTCTCGAATATTCTTGAAAGTCTACACGTGACTAGCCCTGTATTTGTGAGTAGTGGGTTAACATGACATCCACTCGTACCATGGTGGCCAACAAGGTAAGTCAACTTGTAGGAGGCATAAATTTCACATACTACCTCTGATTGAGGTGATTTTTGCACCTTTAGAAAGGTATTGATGTGTAGATAAACGTCGAGGCGCCAATTCCAAATGTTGTAACCCCAAAAGTTTAATGCCTCGAAATGGCTCTGAAAGGTTTTGAACCCCAATTTTCCAAACTAGGACATGCCACTAAAATGGACCCTACAAGCCAATTCCTCCAGTGTTTCCATCAAGAAAGTACTAAGATAGATGATAAATTATATGATGATCCATTATGGATCACAAAAAAGCATAAGAATCATTTCAAACAAATTTGCGACTATTGTTTCCCATAATATTATGAATAAACTTTGATTAAAAAGTGGTTCCTACTATTCGGACTTTTCTTAGTCACGCATCTTACTTAATCAACTTTAAAAAAATACATACATTGAGGCCATGGGACTATAATTTTAACTTATGATATAAAATTTAGCTATTTGATATCATGTTGTTTAATTTGTA